>JASAND010001799.1:0-104535 GCA_030248195.1 Trissonchulus latispiculum
GTTGCATGGGAGGACCCTGCCTACCAACATATCATAGTAGTATAGGACCAAAATGCCCATATCGTTCCAACACTGCGCTGACATAAGCACTTCCGAAAAGCGTTATTAACCGAGAAAAAAAAACAAACGCACGGTAACTCCCGCCTAGTGCAAAATTTCGAAACTCGGAATTTTAACCAAAAGTATGGTGGTACTTGTAGTACTGCTCGAGTACTTTACGATGGCAATATTTTTACCCCTCCCAGACCTCTAATTAGCTGGCACCAGGCCAACACTGTCTCCAGGGGGCCGCGCAGACGCCTTTATACCCATATTATGTAGGGGCGCTATCGCGCCCCTACATAATATATAAAAAGCGGTCAAAAGAGCCTCTCCACGGATGCACAAAAATTACGTACGAATACATATATATATACAACTTTACGTATGCAGGCATCCTCCTCAAAAGCTTGTTGATATCGTTGGGTTCATTGACGGTATGGCTTTCTCCTACGGGGGGGGGGGGGGGTGGTGGTGAAAGGCCCCGGACTTGCCCCATTCTCCAGGATTCGAGCCTTCCCTCCCAGAACCCGGAAAAATAATGTTTTGAGGAAAATTTTCAACAAGTTTTGGGGCGTCGCCGGATTTTTAGACCTTTTTAGCTAGCTTAAAAGTATATATATACGTTGGCTAAAAATTGTATAAATTTTAGCTCAGCAGCAAAACATAGCTGTATATGTATATATTTTCAAGCATTTTTCGAAAAAATTTTCGCCCCCCCAAATCTGTGCCCCTTCCGGATATAGGGGACCCTTCAGACTCCCCCCAGACTACTGCATAGAAAGAAAAATTATAAGAGGTATATACGTAAATAATGATCACTGAATCAAATTTATAAAGTATGCAGGCGCGTAGCCAGGGGGGCGAGTGGGGCAAGCCCCCCCGAAATCGGACGCGAAAGAGAAAATTTTAACACCAAATGAGAATTCTAATCAATATTTCCAAAAAATTCGCCTGCGGCGCTAATTTTCCACGAAAATGCCACAAAAATTGCAGCTTGCACTTGAAACCAGATTCTACAGGTTCCGATTCAGCACTAATTTCTGATAAATTTTGGCTTGCCCCCTCCGAAATTTTTTTCTGGCTACGCTAGTGACAGTATGTATATGTGAATTGTGAAGTAAAGTGAAGTTATATATATATATATATACAAGAACAAAAAGTGCTCCTTCGTCGCATGTAAAATACATATGAGTCTTCGTAGGCAGGTTGTACATAAGCAAAAACTAGCCTGTAAAATACATATGAGTTCCGTAGGGAGGTTGTAAATTAAGGAAAACAAGTTGCAACTGCTCAACATATGAGCCTGTCCCACAACGAGGCTCATATTGGCGTATGTCATACTACGAATAATTTGCAGATATATATAAGATATATATATATATATATATATATATATATATATATATATATATATATATATATATATATATATACGTATGTATTAGGGATCGACCGGAACTCCAAAAAACCGGAACCGGAACCGGAACTGGCTTTAAAAAACCGGAACCGGAACCAGCTCTTTAACACTACAAAAATCGAAAATTTTTTCTGACGTTTTGGACAATTTTTTCACGATTTTTCGCTTTTTTGTAGCTACTACAACATTGTAATGGCTTTCTAAAATATTTTCTGTATTATATATTTCAATGCACGAATACGAAACTTGCAATTTATTAAGAGAATTTTGTCTTATTATATAGTTAAACTTTATATAATCACTATAAATTTAAAACATTAATCATATATACACGGTATGAATTAATTATGAACATATTGTCTTGTCTATATATGTTTATGATTATTCGAGCACATGCTCGACACAAAAGGTTTTATTTTATCTACTTTATTACATAGAATTTCGATGAATGACTTAATTGAATGCAATTTGACTTCTAAAAAAAATTTACTGGCAGGCAAATAAAATTAATTTCTTAGTTAAACTGAATATTAAATTAATTGAAATAAATTGGTAGAAATTGATTCCACGAAATGCCTGCGAGCGAGCTTTCGGCAAAATAAGCCAGAAACATGTTTAGTTTTTAGTTTTTATCTGAGTTACCTGACAATTTCCAGTCATAATTAGAAATTATATACGACTTTACTAGAGCTCCAAGAAAAGTTTCAGCATTTTCAAAACCCAAAATATACAAAAATTGTCGCGAATATAACGAGCTTTTATTCTCTTTGTAGTCAATAGAAAAATTAAAATAATTTTTCTGAAAATTACTGTTCTCGTAATTACTATAAGATTTGGCTGTATCTGGCTATGAATTTAGATAGCACCAGCTTCGAAAATTGGACTTGTTTGGAATATCAACCTTTAAATTTTGGGTGACCTTAACTTGTAATTAATAACTAAATAATTACTTCACGTATTATTAGAGTTTTCTGAGTAAAAGGTAAATCTTTGCACTTTTCTGCAGATCTTTTGTCGCTGATAGCAATATATAACTTTTTACCATTAAACATATAAGAACAATAAAGTATTTTTCACAAGTTTCAAAAAAAATTGAATTAAACTTAAATTTCTTCTAGCGGCATTTCTCTTTTTTGGCTAGTTTCATCTGCATTTTCAAATTTATATAATGACATTTCTTCAAAATAATTAAAAAACCTTCTATTCCATCCATAATTTTTTAATATTTTTGTTGCACTCTGCACTATAGTTACTTAAGGCCGGTTCACACGATCAAATTCTCGTCAAATAAATTTGATCAAATTTTTTGACAGCAAAATATTTGATCAAATTGCCTGTATACACTGTCAAAATTGCATCAAATAATTTGACCAAATTTTGATCAAATTATGCGCCAGTTTGAATTTGCGCGCATAGAAAATAGTCAATCAAAAACTCAAACTAGCGTTTTTCTTGTTGTCTCAATGTGATTTTGAAACATTTACAGAACTGGCATTATTGATTTCGCCTTTGATCCAGCAGAAGGACACTGTTATAAGGGAATGTAGCAGTGAAAGAAAGACGATAAGGTACTAGATCATTATTAATAAATCTAAACATTCTAAGTTGAGTATATAATGCAATAGCGCCGCAGGCGAAAATTTTTGAGAAAATAATATTCTGCTTACCAGAGATTCGCAATTTTTTCAATGTGTTAAAAGAAATTTTACAAAATTTTTGAAAATTTTGGTAAAATTTCACTTTTGATAATACGCTAAAATTGGTTCCGGTTCCGGTACGTTTTCAAAAACCGGAACCGGAACCGGAACCAAAAAGTACCGGAACCGGAATTCCGGTCGATCCCTAGTATATATATATATATATATATATATATATATTACTTTTATATAAATACATACTGCATAAAGCTTTTAATGCATTCTGCGTGGGTATGTGAAAGTGTTTCGAGAATGCATTAGGTTTACCGTGTACCACAGCGTATCGCGAAATATTAGGTGTGCCATAGTGTTCCAGGAAACATCAGGATGCATGTACAGTTCAGCTTGAGCAGTCATAGTTCACTTCAGTCCATTTCTTCTGGGCCACAACGTCTATTCATTTACTTTTTGTTCTTGTTTTCTATTATTTTATATATGTATGCTCCACTATAGCCACTTTGAGCATGCAGTTCTATGACAAACGTTGCTCAGCTAGCTTACGGCTTTCATTTGGTACCAAATTTGACCACTTTTGGAAAATTTCATTATTCACCGAAAATCGCCTAAGTCCCCACCCCACCCCACCACAGCACTCTACAGCCACTTTGAGCATGCAGTTCTATGACAAAAGTTGCTCAGCTCGCTTTGGGCTTTCATTTGATACCAAATTTGACCACTTTTGGAAAATTTCATTTTTGACCCAAAATCGCCCAAGTCCCCACCCCACCCCACCACAGCACTCTACAGCCTTGAGCATGCAGTTCTATGACAAAAGTTTCTCAGCTCGCTTTGGGCTTTAATTTGTTACCAAATTTGACCACTTTTGGAAAATTTCATTTTTGACCCAAAATCGCCTAAGTCCCCACCCCACCCCACCACAGCACTCTACAGCCACTTTGAGCATGCAGTTCTATGACAAAAGTTGCTCAGCTCGCTTTGGGCTTTCATTTGATACCAAATTTGACCACTTTTGGAAAATTTCATTTTTGACCCAAAATCGCCAAGTCCCCACCCCACCCCACCACAGCACTCTACAGCCACTTTGAGCATGCAGTTCTATGACAAAAGTTGCTCAGCTCGCTGAGGGCTTTCATTTAATACCAAATTTGACCACTTTTGGAAAATTTCATTTTTGACCGAAAATCGCCTAAGTCCCCACCCCACCCCACCACAGCACTCTACAGCCACTTTGAGCATGCAGTTCTATGACAAAAGTTGCTCAGCTCGCTTTGGGCTTTCATTTGTTACCAAATTTGACCACTTTTGGAAAATTTCATTTTTGACCCAAAATCGCCTAAGTCCCCACCCCACCCCACCACAGCACTCTACAGCCACTTTGAGCATGCAGTTCTATGACAAAAGTTGCTCAGCTCGCTGAGGGCTTTCATTTAATACCAAATTTGACCACTTTTGGAAAATTTCATTTTTGACCCAAAATCGCCAGTCCCCACCCCACCCCACCACAGCACTCTACAGCCACTTTGAGCATGCAGTTCTATGACAAAAGTTGCTCAGCTAGCTTAGGGCTTTCATTTGGTACCAAATTTGACCACTTTTGGAAAATTTCATTTTTGACCCCATGACCTCCCACCGACCAGGGGCCAATGTTATCAATGTCTAAACCCGGGTTAAGTCGCTAACCCGGGTTATCTTGGCTATCTTTAACACATAAAGTTAACCCGGGTTAGTGACTTAAGGGGGGTCCACAATGAAAAATTTTATGGTCACGGATTTTGCTCATTTTCACACAATATATTGTCACACATGTCCTGCACATCAAGTTTCAATTTTGAGTAGTTTCGTTCAGTACTTAGCGAGTAGCCGGCTATTAATTGCATACAATTTGATAAGGTTCCCTATCAAAACGTCTAAAGTCAAAACGTCTAACGTTCATAACGTCTACCGACGAAACGTCTAACGACGAAACGTCTACTGACAAAACGTCTAATTTTTCTAAAATTGTTTCAGGCGTTCAAAACGTCTAAACTTTCTAATCGAAATTTCAGTGATTATTTTTTACTTATTTTGTGTGGGTCTGGGAAAAGTTTTCGAATAGGCCACTTAGGGTGTGGGTGGCAGGGTCTTGCCAAATCTTCAATTTGAAGTTCTGGCATTGTTCAAATATACTTCTTATTTTCTGCATTAGCTTCAGTATTCGACTAGCCATCGATTATTCACTTATTATTTACTGAATACTTTATTGAATAATATAAATATGAATATAATATTGAATATGAATAATTTATTTTAGACATTTTGAACGTGTGACACAATTTTAGAAAAATTAGACGTTTTGTCAGTAGACGTTTCGTCGTTAGACGTTTCGTCGGTAGACGTTATGAACGTTAGACGTTTTGACTTTAGACGTTTTGAACTGACACCATTTGATAATGGGTGAAAACGACGGTGCCGTAGCAAATAAAGACACTTTACACCTGAACATCCTTGAGAATGCAGCTTCGCTCGGTTATATGTTTGATAACTGATGTAAGTAAAGGATTTAGGGTGACTTTTAATGGGGAAAGTCTACTTTATGGCTTTATTTAGTGATTTTAGGGAGTAGCACCGGCGCTGGAAAGCCTTGACCACGACAATCATTTAACGGCCGATAACTTGAATTTGCCGCATTTGCGGGCTATGGTCCAAAAAGAAAAAATGTTCCCGACAATGAGAGCTTTCGATTGCTATAAAATTTAACGTATTTCGAAAAATTTGAAAATTCGCTATTTTTGAGATTATGGTTGTCAGATCCTCATATTTGACCCCAGCGACCAACGAGGCGTACTAACCTGCATCATTTGTATACAGACTTGACTTAAAGTCATCAGTAATGGTGCGCTAATAGATAGTCTACCATTTTATAGGTCTGTGTTGCCATAGCCTTATGTTATTTGCCAAAAAACACGAATTTCCGAAATTTTGCTAAAAATTCAGAATTCTGCGCCAGAGAAATCTCGAAGTTGGGTAGAACTAACCAGGATCAATTGGTATCGATCGAAATGTCTTGTCATAAGCTGTGATTTGTAGGAAGTAGAATTTTTAATTAGGCCTTACAGCTTTCAGAATATTTCATCAAAGTTGCTGACCCCCAATTTCAACTTTGCAAAATAGTCATATTTAGCTGTTCTCAAACTTCAAAAATTAATTAAAAAATTTTGAAGGCCTAAATTAAAATTCCGCTTCCTACAAATCACCCTTCTTGGTCGTATTTATAATATAAACTGGACGTTGAACTGTTCCGTTTTGTCGTTTGCAAGATTTCTCTGGCGCACGGAAAAAATCACCACTTTTTCAGTTTCCTATGTTTAACACATGTTGACATCAACTTTGAAGTGAAATTACTCACTAACTGTAAGAGATCCGACTTTAATTTCAAAAACTCGTCAAAATATACCAATCGGACAACAAAATATGTGAAAATGAGCAAAATCGGAGATGGTCGAAAAATCGGCTAAAAATGGACCCCCCCCCCTTAACCGGGGTTTAAACGTTAATAACATTGGCCCCTGATGGCAAAGTGGAACCAGCACAGCAAGATCATCGGTGGGTCAGACGGCAAATCGGACGCCAGGAATGAGCTGGGCGCACCAGAAAACCCCTATAGACAATGTTTTGAGAGGCTATGTACAGTCCTATATGGTGTTCCCGGAAGTCGGTACCGACCGGACCCTCCAGACGGCAAAGTGGAACCAGCACAGCAAGATGGGTGGGTCAGACGGCAAAACGGACACCGGGAATGAGCTGGGCGCACCAGAAAACCCCTATAGACAAAGTTTGGAGAGGCAAAGTAAAGCCTACTATGGCCCTCCAGGAAGCGGTTACCGAACTGACCCCTCAGACGGTCAAGTGCAACCAGCCCAGCAACTTGGGCTACTCGGGCAGCAAAACTGATAGCGGGAATCGATTCTCCGTCCCAAAAAACCTTTGTATGCAAAATTTGAGCCACCCATGTAGCAAAATATGCGAAAAAATTAAGTTCAAAGTTCGACCCAAAATTCACCAACTTTGGCCGGCCAGTACCAAAAAATTACGCACAGAGACGGAAAATCATATAGCATTTGAACGACCCCGATATGTGTACTGTTTAACCATATAGTCAGTATTACCCCATATATAGCCCAATCTGACTTATTAAGGCGCCTTTGAAGCATACTTTTTGGCCATTTTAGCGTTTTGGCCGACTATGACCCCCAGCCAAAAATTTTTTCCGGCTCTGGGAGGCATAAAAACTAGCTTATTTTTTATTTTTGATTTGTAATACAAGAATATATATGGGTTTCATAGGCAAAAATTTTTCTATCTGTAGTTATTCAAGCTACAAAACCCCCTTATGAGACATCAAAAGCGAGAAACCGGAAAAAAACATCACTCTCGTAAGCGATTTTTGGCATAACTTTTTAACGGAAAGTGGTACGGGGATGAAACTTGGCGAACATACTAAACTCGACACGTACAATTTTTTGCGCACATAATCTGCGCAGGATCTGCGCAGGAATCTGCGCAGCTTCTGCGCAGCCTTGTTTTACACGGTCATTTGACCATTTTCACTCATATTATAGGGGTCGCTACCGCGACCCCTATGATAGTGATGGGCACCGGATATTATTTCATATAAGAATATCCGCCTATTTTGCGTTAACGGATATCCGGATATCCGGTTATGCGACTATTCCAAACTTAACTTCAAGAAAATTTTTCGATTTCAGTTAAATTTTCAATTTTTCTGTCAATTTTTCGGCAGGTTATCTATGTCTTTCATGCAAACAAGCCGCAACCTTCGTTTCAAAAATATATTCAGAGGAATTTTTGAAAAATATTTTAAAACTTTTGAAATTTTTGTCAAAAATTTGCTAATTTTTCATTGTTTTGACTGAATTGTACACGGAATTTTTCTCAAATCGGCTATTATCCGGATATAAAAATTATCCGGATATCCAGTGCCCATCACTAATATATATATACGTATATATACGTACTCAATCTAGGCTGCGTGTTATAGTTTCGCAAGGCTGCCAATTTGTGTTCTTGGCTGGCTTGTTCCGCAGAAATAGGTGCAATGGGACTCATTCTTCTGTAGTAAGCTTAATATAACTAAAACCATATATAATAAAACAGAAATAAAACAAGAAAAAGCATAGATGTGTTAGGGGGCAGGGGCGGATACAGGGGCGGATACAGGGGGGCGCGAGGGGCCGCCCCCCTCGTCGCGCTTCGAAGGTAGGAAAAAACCATGACCACTTTTGAAGACTTTCATTTTTGACCCATACCGGACCCACTGTGGGTGGGGCACCCACCCACAGGTCGGTGGGGCCACTTTTTATGGGTGGCATAATGACAAAAGTTGATCGCCTCGCCAAGGGCTTTCATTTGATACCAAACTTGACCACTTTGAAGACTTTCATTTTTGACCCACACCGGACCCACTGTCGGCACAGGAAGAACATTGGTGGGTATAAAATTGTTGTAAATTGCTGCGCAAGGTACAACGATTTTACCATGATTTTACAACGAAATTTTAATGAAATTTTAATATTTTTAATGGATTTACAATGATTATATCAGCTTTTATATACCGTGTGAGTTTAACGGATTTACCATGGTTTTACATCGATTCTTATACGTACGTATTTACAATAATTTTACCGCGTTGTAAAATTGTGGTAAATCTGTTGTAAAATCGTTGTAAATGAAATTGGACCAATTTACAATGTTTTTACAACTTTTACAACGAATCTACAACGTCTTTATAACGATTTTACCACATGGTACATTTGTTGTAAAATCATGGTATATAAATGTTTAAAACGTTTTTACAACAGTTTTAAAAAAATTTACAACGTGGGAAAGATGTTGTAAATTTGTTAAAGCTTTTTCAAAAGCATTGTAAAAACGTTGTAAAAATTTACAATGATTTTACAACAAATGTACCATGTGGTAAAATCGTTATAAAGACGTTGTAGATTCGTTGTAAAAGTTGTAAAAACATTGTAAATTGGTCCAATTTCATTTACAACGATTTTACAACAGATTTACCACAACTTTACAACGCGGTAAAATTATTGTAAATACGTATATACGTATAAGAATCGATGTAAAACCATGGTAAATCCGTTAAACTCACACCACACGGTAAAAGCTGATATAATCATTGTAAATCCATTAAAAATATTAAAATTTTGTTGTAAAATCATGGTAAAATCGTTGTACCTTGCGCAGCAATTTACAACGATTTTACCCACCAAAGTTTTCCCTGTGGGGTGGGCGCTGTGGGTCAGGGGTCACATCCACCGATCTCGGCACTATGCTCATCGTGTTCAGCGACCCCGATTTACAATTTACAATATTATAAACCACAATCTGGGCTAATTTAGGCATGTTTTAGTACAAATTTGTCAATTTTCAAGCCCTATTTTCGCATACGAAAACTATTGACAGAAGCTTTTGAGTGCGTTTAATGTACATCGAAAAAGGACGCATTTTTAGCTAAAAAACTTGCGCACAAGTTAGGGTGGATCCTCCCCCCCCAATTTCCTATTTTGGTGGGGTCCCCCGAGCCAAATTCGGACCATCTACTCCCCCCAACCCAAACAGGTGGTATAGCCATGGGGAGGGGGGGACCCCACATTTTGGGATTTTGGCTGGAACTATTTTATTATAAGGGCTAGATGAGAACTTTATATATAGTCAGAGGGGGGAAGAAGCATCACCGCCAAAGTGGGGAAAAACAACGGCTCACCCTGCTCGACTGGCACATGACAGAGATACAAAATCTAGTGCAAATGAAAGTTCGAGTCTTGTACTTTAAAATCATAATACAAATTACCTTACAAATCAAATCAAATCAAATCAAAAATGTTTATTTGGCCAATCTGCATGAGATATATATATACGTACATACAGTTTACAATATAATATGCATTATACAGGCCAAAAAGGAGACATACAAGATTCTGCATGCACCTTAGGGATGGGCGCGGAAAAAAAAGGACTGGAAAAAAAGGTTTTTTCCGTTTTTTTCCATTTTTTTCCGATGGGGTGGAAAAAAATGGAAAAATATTCCTAACGTTATTTTGACGATTTTTACAATGAAATATCATGTTTTCTGAGCTTTTCCAGCAATTTCACACTATTTACAATCTTTTCCGTGGGTAATAGTAGGTGGGGGTATCTTAAATCTGACGAAATTGTATTTGGGTTTTTTCGACGCATCGGAAAAAAATGGAAAAATATTCGGGGCATGTTCTGAAACTTAATTTATGACCTCAGAACATTAAGAACCTATCAAAAACAGTGTTTAATGAGGCAAGAATACGATATGCATGAATTTGAGCTAATTTTTGGGATTTGACATTTTTTCCCTTGAAATGTGAAAATGATTGCATAACTCAGGTAGAGTTAATAATTCCATACCTAACAGTCTAGTGTTCAACCAAAACTGTTAAAATATCTGGAATTGTTTACTTTACGAAGCGCGTTACCTACGGAAACCACAAACTAGGTCTGGTATAACCGCCAAGGCATACAGAAGTCACCTGTCCTTTGCTTTACAGCGTCACCCTCTGAAAATATTTGATTCCTATAATCAATACTGGAACCTTTCTAAGTGCTTGTGTTATTGCATTACCTCTATGGGGCTACTAAATAACGTGAAAACTGCTTCTGTGCATGCAAAAACATGAAATAACTTAACTTTTAGCACATTGTGTAATTTTGGAGTGACCGGAAAAAAAAGGAAAAAAATGGAAAAAAATGGAAAAAAAACCGGAAAAAAAGGTTTTTTTCCGGCAATCTTTTTTTTCCGGAAAAAAACCAACCCTAATGCACCTGCAAAAGATACTAACTACCAAATGTCGAAAATAACCACAACAACAAACCAGCAGTATAATAAACATACATCTTACGTATATACACATATATACTACAGAAGTGCCAACATATATATATCGTACTACAAATCTAAGTACATTGTGCAACTAATCAGGCTTATATTTTAAGAATTTGTGCAGATCAACAGAATCAAGCCGCTTTTTGAATATAAAAACGTTTGGAGCGGATATTACATCAGAATCCAAACTATTCCAAATTTGAACTACCCTATTTGCAAAAAAATGCTTACGGCAATCAAGCCTAGACCTACAATTTCTCAATTTCAACCCGTGGCCACGTGTGCCTGATTCGACCGCATAAGAAAAAAATTCCGCAGAATTTACATTATCCACTTCGTAGATAATCTTGTATGCTTGGGCAAGATCGGCTTTAAGTCTACGACACTCAAGTGTATCAAGTCCTGTAAATCTAAGGCGATCCCTGTAGGAAAGCTCCCGAATTTCCGGTATTCTTTTTGTAAATCGTCTCTGAACTAGTTCTAACTTATTGATATCCTTCATTAGATGTGGGAACCAGGCACAACAGCTATACTCCAAAATTGGTCTCACGTAAAGTGTATACATAGCGACTAAAAATTTTGAATCACGACAGCAAAAGGACTTAAAAATAACAGCAGTTTTTTGGAAAGCTTTAGCACATATTTTATCTACATGCATAGAAAACTTCAAATCTGAAGTAATGTAAACCCCTAAATCTTTTACAGATTCAACTTTCGGTATGTTTGATCCATTGATTTCAAAATCGGAAGCAAGATAATGAGAACCTATTTCGAGGAGCATACTTTTATTAGACGCTATCGAGAGTTGGTTTTCTGAAGCCCAGTCAAAAACATTACTACAATCATTTTGGAAACACGCAAAGTGGTTCGGAGAGGCTCCCGAGAAAAATATTTTGGTATCATCTGCGAAAATCTTTACTTTTGAGTTAATGCAAACATCAGGAAGATCATTAACATAAATAAGAAAGAGCACGGGTCCAAGAACACTACCTTGGGGTACTCCGCTGATCACTTCAGCAACGTCAGAAAGTACATCTCTTACCCTAACATATTGAACCCTTCCCGTTAGAAAAGACCTGGCTTATTTTTACTGGGGGGGGGGGTGGGGGGGCGCGGCCCCCACTCGACAACCTCCCCCCCCTATTCGAATTCCCCCCCCCCATAAAAGCCCCCCCCATAAATTTTTACCTCCCCCCCATAAGCCAAAAAATTGCCAGATTTCACCATTTTTACCCTAAATTTTCAAAAATTTTTCCGGCTTCGCCGGAATTTTAGCTATTTCAGCGTAAAAAACACCTAAAATTAGTCATTTTTTAGCGATTTTTGGCAATTTTTACACAAAAAAACGTAAAAATTTGCAAAATTTTTTCCAAAAATTTGAGGCCCCCCCCACTTTTGGTGAGCCCCCACCCCCATCGAGGGGGGGGGGGCAACTTTGACCCCCCCCATATCGCCCCCCCCCATAAATTTTGGCCTAAAAATAAGCCAGAAAGACTCTAACCAATTCAGAGCCAGCCCACGTATCCCGTACGATCTAAGTTTGCTCTTAAGTTTGACATGCGAAACCGAGTCAAAAGCCTTACTTATGTCCAAATAGAGAACCTTCACCCCTTCTTTTTCGTTAAGTTTGGCGGACCAATAATTCAAACATTCTAATAACTGCGTCTGAGTTGAGCGGTGGGACATAAAACCATGTTGGTCACTGCTTATTAGTTTGTTTTTGAGCAAATGGTCGAGCAAAAATCTCTTTAGAATCTTCTCCATAATCTTACAACAGATACAAGTCAGTGATATGGGTCTATAATTTTCTGGAGCCGATTTGTTACCCTTTCCTTTATAAATAGGTACTACGTGCGCTACTAACCAGTCTTCTGGCAGAACCCCATCATTAAAAGACTGCTGAAAGATTGTCTGGAGTGGTCGGCAAAGTTGATATTTACAGGCCTTAAAAAACCTCGCGGGAATTTTATCTGGACCAGCCGCAGAGGTAGATTTTAAGGTATTAATAGCTTCAAGGATAGAGGCTCCTGTAAAGAGCACATCTTCAAAACCGGTATCAAATTCCTTTTCCGCCAAATGAACGGTCCTCCCATCGTCCCGCACAAAAACAGACTCAAACTGACAATTTAAGAGGTTAGCCTTATCCTTATCTTCAACAGCTATTTTATCATTTACACACAATACAGTTACATCCTCTTTGCAAGATAGTTTACGTTTCACGTAGGCATAAAAAGCACGGTTAGAAGGACTCTCTATGTATCTTAATTCAGAGCTCAAATTTAATTTTCTAATTTCCGTGTCGCACTTAGCAGAAATTTCACTAAATCGCAACTTATTTTCGTTGCTGCATGACTTTAGCAATACTTTATGCAATTTTCTTTTCCGTGTTAAAAGGCGCCTAATGTTTTTGGGATATTTAGGTCTTTTTTTTTTGGTTTTCTTTGGTTTTCTTTCGTTTTCTTTGGTAGTACTAAGCCTAAATTGGTACGTACTCCTCAATAATTTGCAAACACAACTCTTTAAAAACAAGCCATTTATCGTAAACCTTACCTGTCGATTGAGCGTTCGTGTGGCATGGGTCCGAAGTTGACACCCAAAAATTGCACAAAAACCTAAGGATTTTCAAATTTTCTAAGATTATGCCAACTTACTTGTAATAGTTACAGCAGTTTGTGCTCTATAACGTGGGCTAGTCGGATTTTCGCTAGGTCACACGGTTGAGAAATAGTGACCATCTTTTTTCCACCAGAGGGGGGAAAACAGTTTCCCTAGGGGGGGGGGGTTGGGGGGTTATCCCCCCCAAAATTTTCGACCAACTTTACCCCCCCCCCAAATTTTTTTACTATCCCTCCCCCCACTTTTGGTTACCCCCCCCGAACCCCCCCAGCACTTTTTGGGGCCAAAAAGTTAGCTAAATTTTGCTAAAAATGGTCATTTTTGGAAATTTTTTCTCAAATTTTGGTTTAAAATCTGTTTAAAACGGTGTAAAAACTCCTAAAACGATAAAAAAGCCTTGTTTTGCCAAAAAAAGCGTTACAATACAGAAAATTTTGCGTTTTTAGGCCATTTTTTGAATTTTCTGAGGTCCGAATTTTGGGGGGGGGGTTCGGGGTGTACTCCCCATCATAGGTGTAACGGGGATTTGGGTTGGGGGCCCCCTCCCCCCAAAATTTGGGGGCGGGCCCCCTTTTTAGACCTCCCCCAAACCTCCCCCAAAAAATTTTTCCTGTTTTTATGCCAAAAATCGCATTTTCAGCCATTGCTAATGCGAAAAACATCCAACCATTAACTAATTTTAACATTAGACAGGGGTTTTAAACTCGAAAACTTGGTTGCCAACATGTTTCTAACTACAAAATAAGGTCAATATCAGGGGCGCAGCCAGGGGGCATGCGGGGCATGCGGCCGCATGCCCCGTCAGGATTTGGAGTGGAGGTAACAAAAGTTAATTTCATCAAAGCAGAGCAAGAAGAAAACAATTTTGCGTTGTCTGCGCTAATTAAATTTGAACGTAACGATACGTAACTGCAAAAAAGCAATATTCAAAAACTTCTAAAGTATATGTTTTACGTGTTAAGGTGGTGGTATCCTTTTGTGCAGTGCTGTTGTGGTGATTTTTTTGAAACGCTGTAACTTTCGCAATTTTTGGAGTTGAAATGAGCTTTATACATCGTTATAGTTAGCTTATAGCTTAGTTATAGCTTATAATATGTACATTCACATGAGCTTATGAAACTAGCTAAATTAGGAAAAATTATCAACAATTTCCTTACATACTGACATCTGACAGGCTGAGTATAGACCAAAAAAATTTTTGAACATCGATTTCTGAAAACTGTGGAATCAGCCAAAATTTCTTTTTGTGCCATGACATGAAGGACATGTGAGCCGAGGGATATTTTATGTATTTTTATTTAGGTATTTTTTAGGGATTTTTTCCGGGGGGGGCTTCCCGGGGGACCCCTATTCTGCCTAAGCCTATTTTTGGCAAAAATTTGGGCCTCCAAAAAATCCCGGGGGTAAGCAAAAATTCCGGGAGGGGGCGATTTCGGGGGGGGGGGGCGCCCTCCCCCCTGTAAAAAATACCCTGACTTTAAGCTACAGATTTGGCCGAAAAACCATTTTGCCGAAACTGCGATTATTTTGTTTCGAACATCGATTTCTCAAAAAACTACTTGACGGATTCCGGAGATTTTTGACAGAATTGAAATTCGTACTTCTGCGGAGGGACTTTTTTCTTGGTTTGAGCTAAAACAACCCCAGTAGCGAGAAAACTGAATACAAATTTGCGAAATTTCGTGTCGCCGCACATTTCCCGGATTTTCTGGAGTATTGAGGCTTGTTGAGTCAAATCCAGAAAAGGTCCCTCGGCCCTTATGTCCTCTGTATGATAGCAGAAGAAAAAATTTTGGCCGATTCTTCAGTTTTCAGAAATTGATGATGTTTGGTTCAAAGATGTTTGGTCTATATTCATCCTGTTAGATGTCAGCACGTCTGAAAATTTCTGCTATTTTTTGTTAATTTTGCCAGTTTCGTAAGCTCATGTGAATGTTCGGATAACAAGCTTTAAAACGATGTATAAAGCTCTTTCCAACTCCCAAAATTGCGTTTCAAAAAATCTCCACAAAAGCACTGCACAAAAGGATACCACCACCTTAAAGCAATGAATAACAGCTAATATTTCATTAATTAAATGTGCAATTAGACCGTGTATCGATTGAGTATGAGGAAGACAAAATTGTCTGTAAGATTTGGCAATAATTTTGGAAAACTGATTTTCTCGAAAATGACAAATTTTTTGACCCCAAAAGTCGTTTTTGGCTTATAATGACTTAACCAGTAGAGAATGCTCAAAGGTTGTAAAAGCAAAAATGTTTATTTTGGCGCCTTCTTTTCAGCCATAACAACCAATCCGGTGTGGCGACTACGACTGATGGAATAATGGCAAAAATAAAAAATTTCTTAATGAATTGGAGCCTGTAAGGTCAAATTTGCACAAAACACCAGCACCTTAATCACAAACAAAGGAGATTTTCAAAAGCCAATTTAGAAAGGATTTTTGTAAAAAGGCTGGAATTTTTTATGTATTTCTACTAAACACAACCAGCTCATTCGAATGGAACAACGATCGAAAATTGTTCTGGCACACTTCAAGCAAAAAACAGTAGGGTGAGGTTTTTCCCGCATTGTTTTTTAATCGCGGTTTGGTCGTATATATTTTATCTCACCAACTGTAAGTGCTAGGGAGATATTTTTTGGTTTATATTGAAGCTCGTCGGAATGCCTCATGATATGCAGTTATCGCTTTTGATTTATGATGCATGCATGCATGCATGATGATGATATGCAGTTATCCATTTGTCGCTTAGCAAAATTTTCTTTCAAGAAACAGAAATTTATAAAAAATCACTAGAAAAACAAAGCAAAACAAAGCTGTTAAAAATCAGGGCTAATAATTGCAAACAATTTCAAGAATTGATCAGCCAACAACCGCAGGCACAAAAATGTTTAGTTGTGCTGTTGTAGTTGTTTTCTGGTTGGGGGCTCACTAAATAATCAAAATTCCGGGAGAGTCGGACGAAGCGAATTCAAACTCCCACCCCCCCCCCTGGATACGCCCACGTCCGCATGCCCCGTCACAAAGACCTGGCTGCGCCACCGGTCAATATCATAGGTGTACCACCTGTTTGGGTTGGGGGAGTAGAAGGTCCAAATTTGGCTCGGGGGACCCCACCAAAATCCGAAATTTGGGGGAGGGGGACCCCCCCTAAACTGTACCCAAGTTTTTTAGCCAAAAATGCTCCTTTTTCGATGTATAGCGCGGCGGGAAATCAAAACCCAAATTTTCGAATTTTTGCTGTACCTTTTTTATTAAGCTATAAATCGAAAATCTAACTATAACACCATGAGGCCTTGCGAACTAGGTTTTTTTTTTGGTCAAAAATAGCGTCGTTTGCAGAAATGAACAATAGTTTTGACGACGCCAAAAAAAAAGACGAAAAGGGAAGCAAAATGGGAAGTAGCACCAAATTAACAAGAAGCAAAGTTTATTACGTTTAACAGGATTTTCAAAAGATCTCAAATTGGGGGGGCACCGCCAAAGGGATATATAGGGTGGTGAGGGGGGGCGGGGGGAGAGAGGAATTATATATATATAAAAGCGACACGGGAGCGACTGTAACATACTAGATTTTTTGTTGGAGTATCAACATGGGGTATTTTTATTAAAAACTTCTGGGTGCTGGTATGGAGGGAGATGAGAGGAGGTATAGTAGTACGAGCAGGGGATGGTTGTTAACGATTGTTGAATGTTATAACTACTAGGGATGAATCTGGAGGGCAGCTCTGTCGTTGCGATTTGAAGGTAAGTAAAAGCAAACAGGAAAAACAGAAAAAAGGCATGTCATCAAAATTTCGTGAGCGCGTATATATATATATATACGTATATTTCCAACGTTTTTACCAAATTTTTGGATAGAAAAAGCTTACAATGTCGTGCGAGTTTAGCAAAAAATTCTTATTTTTCCTTTCAAATAGGGTAAACTTTTAAAAAATTTCTTGTTTCTGCAAAATGAAAAGAATTAAAGATTTAAAGGACGATTTCATCTAAAAAGCAAAAATTTTCTTCAACTTCTGGGGGGCTCCGCCCCCCAGACCCCCACATTGTGTCGAGTTGTTCTCGTCATTGTTAATGCTCAAAGACATGATACATAGACACCAGATATATGTATTATATGAGTACGTAAGTTAGAATATATTCGCGAGACAATGCGAAATATGAAGCAACACACGCCAACAAGGTAAAAATTCAACCAAAATTACGAATATAGCCTAAAATCAAAACAAAACTGCATTTCTGCAAAACTTTATTTTTGACGTTGGACAAATAAAAATGACGCTCAGAAAATAAAAATGACGAAAATTTGATGAACCGTTTTGAAAAGTGGGTTGAGCCATAAAACATCTCTCTAACACTTACCGTTAGTGAGAAATTTTCGACGAAACAGATGGGAAAAGAAAACCCAATCCGGGAAAAGAAAACCCATATGCGGGAAAAGAAAACCCATTCTGAATTTTTTTGCTAGAAGGGTGCCAGAACTATTTTGACGGCACCATTCGAAAGAGCGGGTTGTTTCTAGTACGTCTGCATCGAAAAATATCAAAATTTGTGCGAAAATGTAAGCTAAATTAATATTTCAAAATTTTGTATGTTTAACACGTAAAGATAGGCAAATTTTGGAAAATTTTTAGATTTGTTTATTTTCTGCAGTTTGAACGTTCTGTCGTATAGAAAACAAGTTTTTATTGTATTTTGAGCCAAAATAGACCATTTTAACTTAAAAAAATAAGCGAATTTCGTCAAAATGGCAAATTTTGCTTGAAATGGCACCATGCCACAATTTGATCATCTGGGCTACACATAACGGAATGATGCCAGGTAAAGCCTCCACCAATTTAATCTATTAAACAAATTTAAGTGTTCATATGACCTTTGTTGCTAATGGTTTGAAAAATATTCCATTTGGAAAATTGGGTTTTCTTTTCCCGCATGCGGGTTTTCTTTTCCCGCCGAATTAAGGTAACCCCCAGGTCGCACTACAGGCACCAGAACCAAACAAAATATGCCGTCGTGAAGTTTAAGACATATCCTCTGTATAAATATAATCCGTTTTGCCCTAGGTCATTCCAGTAGTTCAGGGTGACACACCAAAGTTCACCCTGTCTGATCCCCATGTTGGGACCAAAAATTTCAAAATTTTAAAAGTCCCACAAAATTTGCTGAGAAGCACCGGAGACTACAATAATACACCCCCTACGGTAGTTTTGGACGCTCTTTAAGATAGGCTATCAAAATCTGATCAAGGTCATATGGCTGTCTCACACTGCCGATGGGTTTTCTTTTCCCGCATTTCAGAATGGGTTTTCTTTTCCCGCCGCGCTATACTGTTCATTAAACTTACTCAAAAGCTTCTGTCAATAGTTTTCGTATGCGAAAGTAGTGCTTGAAAATTGACAAATTTGTGCTAAAATATGCCTAAATTAGGCCAGATCATGTGTACCTGGGGCCTGGGGGGGGGGGGTGGGGGGGGGAACCCCTCCCCCCAAATGGAAAAGTGCCGACCCCAACCTCGAAATTTTGGAGGCAGACCCCACCCCCAAATGACCAGATCCGACCCAACCCACCAAATTTGCCAGACCCCACCCTCAAAATTTTGAAAATTTTGCCTCAAATTTTTGCAAAAAAATCCAAGTTTTATCGAACAAATGAGCAAAAATGAAGAAATATTGTTGATTTTTAGTTGGACATAACGCTTTTTTTAGCAAATTTGCTAATTTTGTCTAAATTTTTGACCAAAAAAATTTTTTACCCCCCCCCCCAATTCGATTTTTCCGGACCCCACCCCACCTCAAAACGGCTGACCCCATCCACCCTAATTTCGGCTACCCTCTCCCCCAACGTTTTCTCAAGGTACACCTATGGGCCAGATTGTGGTTTATAATTGCGTATATATATTACCTTTTAATTGCTATAAATAACCATCTTTAGCTCTTTATATGTGATTTATTATAGCCATTATTTCGAACTTTTTCAAAAATTTTCAGAAATTGCAAAAAATTTTTAAAAATTTTGCATTTTTTATTTGGTTTGGACCCAATTTTAGGGGGGGAGGGGCATAGGTGTGTTTGGGGGGGGGGTGGGGGACCCCTCCCCCCAAATGGAGGGGTCGCCAACCCCCCCCCCTAAAAATTTTTTCCTACCCCTCCCCCCAAATCGATTTTTTTAGACCCCTCCCCCCTAAAAATTTTCAAATTCCTACCTAAATTTTTCAAAATTTTTAACTAAAAATTTGAAATTTTTCCAAAAAATTCCAAAAATTAGCGAAAAATTGCTAGAATTCGATTATTTAAGCTAAAAATCGTTAAAAATAGCTGTAAATTGAGAAAATTTTTGCCCTTGACAGTAAGAGGCCCCACCCAAGGAGAAGCAAGTTTTCCATGTGGACCAACCAGACATGTGCATAGGTGTACCTTGAGAAATCGTTGGGGGAGGGGGTAGCCGAAATTAGGGTGGGTGGGGTCAGCCGTTTTGAGGTGGGGTGGGGTCCGGAAAAATCGAATTTGGGGGGGGGTAAAAAAATTTTTCGGTCAAAAATTTAGAAAAAATTCGCGAATTCGCTGAAAAAACGTTATTTCCAACTAAAAATCAACAATATTTCTTCATTTTTGCTCATTTAGTCAAAAAACTTGGATTTTTTGGCAAAAAATTCGAAATTTTGCAAAAAATTTCGAATTTTTACTAATTTTGAGGCAAAATTTTCAAAATTTTGAGGGTGGGGTCTGGAAAATTTGGGTGGGTGGGGTCTGGGATTTGGCCATTTGGGGGTGGGGTCTGCCTCCAAAATTTCGAGGGTGGGGTCGGCACTTTTCCATTTGGGGGGAGGGGCCCCCCACCCCACCCCCCCCCCCCCAGGTACACCTATGGACATGTGCAGGAGGGGAAGTTCTGGGGGGGGTGAAGGGCGGCCGAAGGCCGCCGAAAAACCGGATTTTTCCGGTTTTTTACCGGAAAAATCCGGATTCTGGGGGGGTGAGGGACCCCTCTGGGGGGGGTGAGCTCAGATCTGGGGGGTGGAAACCCCCCCCCCCAAACCCCCCCAAGCACACGTATGGGACCAACACGCCTACTTCTATCATAGACGTAGACCTGATCCCCTTCCAGCAGAACTTTCGGCCTTGCTTTAACTCGATCATAGGCTTGCTTCCTGGCTAGTTGTTCAGACTTTAACTTGCGTCGTACTTCGTTCAGGATTCGGTCATCACGCACGAAGGCAATTTCCCTTGGGCTCTTGCCAGTAGAGGAGTGTGGCGCTGCAAGGTAGGCCGAGACGGCGTCTTCGAGGAAATCATCCCATGCCAGAGGATCATCGCATGATTTCTTGGCCAGCACACCGACTAGGGAGCGGACAAACCTTTCGGCGACGCCGTTACCTTGTGGGTGGTTGGGAGTGGTCAAAGAATGCTTCATTCCGTAGCCGTGGCAGAATTTCTGGAACTTCTCCAGTGAAGCACCTACCACGGTCGGAGAGCAGCCGCCTAGGACTCCCTGCAACCATGATGTATTGCTTGATTCGCTTAATCACGGATTCCGACGAAGTATCCTCCAAAATGTAGGCTTGCCCGAATTTGGAGAAGTGATCCACCACCACCAGGACGTACCTGTTGCCTTTTCGACTTCGTGGAAGAAACGTTATGTCGATTGCTACCAACTCACCAGGCTCGTCGACCCAGATTGGTTGAAGTTCAGGTACCGCCTTGCGCCCAGGACAGCGCTTCTTGCACACCTGACAAGAAGTCACGATGTTCTTTACCAAAACTGACATGCCCGGCCAAAAGTACTTTTCTTTCAGAAGGTCATACACAGTTTTCCACCCAAAGTGGCCGCACAGAGGACCCCCATGGACGTCTTCAACAAGTCTTTGTCGAAGCATTTGAGGAACGTATAGACGAAGGGACGAATCTTCTTCCTCCAAGTACCACAACGAACCAACTTGAACGAGCCCCATTGCTTTCAGGTCGTCCTCCGTAAGTTCTTCCGCCAGGGCCACGACCAGTTCGCTCTCATCCCAGTCGTGTCGAGGCAGTATTCGCAAAGGCGAGAGGTCCCGGGTTTCGGCACCAAAATTGTAAAATAAGACAAGATAGTTCTATATTTCAGGCAGTAACTCGGCACATGTATGCGATTGGATCTCCTTTAAATTGTTTTACTTTTTAATGTATAATCTATTTATATCTTCTTCCAGCATTCCTTTACATTTCGAAAAAATTCGCAAATTTGCTAAAAAAGCGTTATTTCCAACTAAAAATCAGCAATATCTCTTCATTTTTGCTCATTTGTTCGAAAAAACTTGGATTGTTTGCAAAAATTTCCAATTTTTACAAATTTTGAGGGAAAATTTTCAAAATTTTGATGGTGGGGTCTGGCAAATTTGGGTGGTGGGGTCTGGGATTTGGCCATTTGGGGGTGGGGTCTGCCTCCAAAATTTCGAGGGTCGGGTCGGCACTTTTCCATTTGGGGAGGGGTCCCCCCCAGGTAAACCTATGGGCATGCCCCCCCCCTCGCCCCCCCCTGGCTACGCGCCTGTGTGGACATTCCTGTGCATATGGAAAAGACTACAGGCGATTAAATTATAAATTACCGGAAAAAATATGCGTGGGGAGTCATCGGAACAACTTCCGCTACAAATTCAAGGAATATAACGTACATTATGTAGAAATTTTGTAGTATTTTGTAGTATCATTTGTTAAATTTGTAGTTATTTCAAAGTTTTACTACAAAATTAAAAAACCTGCCCCGCTGTTTTCACTTATCACTTATCGGAGCCAAGTGATAGCCAATGCAATTAAATTCTATGTATGTTACTAATTACCAATTTTATTAATAACGTCAAAACCAACATTCTGACGGCTAGCATAATAGAAAGCAATTATATTTAAATAAGGAAACATAATTATAATGCCGTTGCTTACAAATTAACTGATGCAAGACTGAAAGTAATTTTCATTAGTTAGAGCTTGGTTCTGTTCAATTAGCTTTAACTTGGCTTAAGCAGGAAACCAACGAGACAAATAATTTGATTTTGTATGAAAATACCGCAAAACTACAAAATATGGGGTCAGCACTACAAAATACTACAAATTATGGCGGATTTTGTAGTGGTGTCTCCTGATTTTGTAGTTGATGATGTCTTGCTATGTTCTTGGCCAAAAATTTCCAATTTTTACAAATTTTGAGGGAAAATTTTCAAAATTTTGAGGGTGGGGTCTGGCAAATTTGGGTGGGTGGGGTCTGGTAATTTTCCCATTTGGGGGTGGGGTCTGCCTCCAAAATTTCGAGGGTCGGGTCGGCACTTTTCCATTTGGGGGTGAGGGGTCCCCCCCCCAGCTAAACCTATGGGCATGCCCCCCTCGCCCCCCCCCCCCCTGCCCTGGCTACGCGCCTGTGTGGACATTCCTGTGCATATGGAAAAGACTACAGGCGATTAAATTATAAATTACCGGAAAAAATAAGGTTTTGTAGACCAAAAATCTTAATTTCCTGGCAATGTTGGCTCATTGCTAAGTTTGGCTTATACAGTACAGCTCAAAAAAACTTTATTTTTTGCGAAGTTCGCCTTTTTTGCGAACTTCGCGAACTTCCTGAAATTTCGCCAAATTTCGCGAACTTCGCGAAGAATTTTTCGTGATGTTTCGCGAAGTTTTTTTCAGTCAGCTAATTGAGGGGTTTTCTTCATAGTAAAAACAAAAAGTTGAGTGGGCAAGCAAAATTTCAATTTGGTTTTGATTCAAATCCAAACTTCGCGAATTTCGTGAAATTCTCCAAATTTCGCGAACTTTGCGAAGGATTTTCGAGAAGTTATTATTTATAAATAGTGAATAGCCCGGTAGCCAGTTTTCAACCCTCTTCCAGGAATTCGGGTGTTATCTGGAATGAATGAAATCAGCATGGAATGTACGTACGAAACCAGATGCGCTCTAATTAAACCAACGGCCATTTTGTTGTAGACCTTTATAATCCACTACAGGGATGAGAGTAGCTCCGACTGGGTTTAAAACTTTGATAACACGCTCCTAAAGTCTGGCCAGAAAATGTAGGGAGCGAAATAGTTTTGTTCATAGTGAATTAGCGGTACATTTTTGCTGCAGCAATGTATACTAGTAACAAAAATGCCCTAACGGTCATTGCTAAAGGGGAGAATAGGGAAATGCTGCTAAAGCGGAAAAATGCCAATAGTTTCGTGCATGCAGATTAAGGTCTACTCAGCGCCTAAAATGACTGAAACCAGCTTTTTGGTGCAGAATAGGTAATCTAGCCAGCGCCTAAAATGATTAAAACCAGCTTTTTGGTGCAGAATAGGGAATCTAGTCAGCGCAATTAAGAATCTCTTAGCAGTCACAACAGAAACAGCGGGACCTTTTTCACCCTCCATGTCTGTTGTTTTATTGGAAAATTTATAATTTATTTATCAATTATGAAAATAAAAGCTGTAAACTTAGCTTAGGACGGATTTCCACATGATCACATATGCGAAAAGGACTTTCGTTGCAGAAAATGACATGAGTAAATTCCAGGGACTCCATGTATTGTTTGTGAAATTCCAGCACCTTATTGCGAGAAGGGAGAAGAAGAAGAACAGAATCATGGACTTGTACGACCACGCTCACAATCATGCAGACGAACATAGACAGAATAATGCATTTCCAAATAATGCATTTCCAAATGTGCCTTCTTACAGAGGGCTCTGGCTGGCAATAGGGATTGAATCCATTTATGGAAGTCTCCAAGCAATACTCTGTCCTGAATTGATTCCATGTTGCGATCATAACCTTCCCTTACGCGGAGCAGATCCAAAACAGAATTCAAATTACTTATTAAAGCTAGACGTTTCTGCTCTACGTAGAAAAATTTTACGGTTGCAACTGATATGCTGCAATACTTTAGCTGTGATTGACTACAATATTTTTTCTATCTGATTGAACAAAGCTGCCTACTTAGTTTCACAGCTCTCCATTTCATAATGCCTCCCATGTAACTGCCACATTAAATCATTGCCTCGTTGTGGCTTTTCCAAGCATACCAACCAGTTTGTGCAGTTCTTGTCCTTTCAAGATTCAGATTCTCTCGTCTGGAGGCAAATGAAATCTTACTAAATCCGGAAAAATGTTGCAAACCTGAACATCTCCTCCGAGTCTACTTAGCAAGTTTGCATTTCCTTAGTAATGTTTCCGTTGACAAAGGTGAAAGAAACGTGCTTAAAGTTCGCCTTTAATCAAACAACTAATTACATACAAAAGTGTAATTAAGACAGAATGCAGAAGCTGGCATTATCAGAATAGTCAAGGCAAACATTCAAACAGTGGATTTAATACGATGCATGCAAAAGTTACGTGTCCAGAAGTCCCACACTCACAGATGGGATAAGTATTACAGTAGCTCACACAAATGTAAATGCAAAATTACTGCTACGTCTGAGCCGTTTGAAATACCCTAATAAAAAATTTTATTTATGCTTTACTGTGATATTTCTGCACATTGTTATCATGTGTTCCTTTCTACTTGGTCAACCGACTTAAGGTGGTAGTACCACTACCGGGATTTTCTACGTAATTTTTCCATGCATGAAGCAATCTTGACAAAACATTGGATAAAGCAAAACTGGTTGGCAAACTATCTTTGCGCAAAATCTTGGTGTCAGAGAATGCATAATTGGCTAGCTACCATCGTGGCTTTGCGCATGCGCAAATAGTCAAAATTTTATTTAGGTTTCGTATATTAAGTTTTACTGAACTCCGTAAAAGAGCGCAAAAAGCGCTTTAAAATGACGTGCATATCTCTTCAGTACGTGGTTTCTATCAAAAGTTACAAGCGGTTGAAGCTGAATAGCTGATATATAGCTGACATAGCTGAATTGCGTTGACCGTTTGAACACATAATGTAAAGTAAAAACAGTATATCCGAAAATTAAATCTATTGGGTTTTAACGGTTCCTTTTGCGTTATTTATGTGCATTATTTAATAGAAAGCACTTTGCAGCTGCTTGAAACCATTGGAAATTTCGAAAACCAAAGCAAACAATGAAAAATTACAGAATTTTTGTTTTTGATTTTCTCGACACTCCTTCAGTCAAAATGGACCAAATTTTGCAAATATGTTTTGCATCAGCATACGCTCAGGCCGTTTTCTTGGTTTTTGGAAAAACGCAATATTAAGCAAGATATAAAATTTACAAATTTTCAAAACACGCTAAAAAACGGAAAACTGACTTTTACGAAAAACTAAAAAAACGGCCTGAGCGTATATGTAAACTAACCATATACTGAAAATCTCAAATGATTTCATAAAAGATTGGAGGAGATATTTAAATTTAAAGCTTTTAATACATTTCCTATTGTGTAGACAGCAAGCCAGTCCCCGCAGCGTCGTAGATCAGCTCATCTGATGCAAAACATGATAGAGAACAAATTTGCCAAATTTCAAGCCGATTCATTAAGTATTTAGTTCACAGCATCAGTTCAAAGTCCACCCTGGTAGTGGTACTACCACCTTAAGGGGGGTCCATTTTTGGCCGATTTTTCGACCATCTTCGATTTTGCTCAGTTTCACATATTTTGTTGCCGATTGGTATATTTTAACGAGTTTTTGAAATGAAGGTCGGATCTCTTACGGTTAGCGAGTAATTTCACCTCAAAGTTGACGTCAGTATGTGTTAAACATAGGAAACGGAAAAAGTGGTGATTTTTTCCGTGCGCCAGAGAAATCTTGCAAACGACAAAATGGAGCACTTCAACGTCCATCCTATATCATATATACGATCTCGAAGGGTGATTTGTAGGAAGCAGAATGTTAATTTAGGCCATCAAAAATTTTGAATTAATTTTTTAAGTTTGCGAACAGCCAAATTTGACTGTTTTGCAATGTTAAAATTGGGGGTCAGCAAGTTTTATGAAATATTCTGAAAGCTGTAAGCCCTAATTAAAAATTCTACTTTCTACAAATCACAGCTTATGACAAGACATTTCGAACGATACCAATTGATCCTGGTTACCTCTGTCCGATTTCGAGATTTCTCTGGCGCAGAAATCTCAATTTTTAGCAAAATGTAGGAAATTCCCGTTTTTTGGCAAATAACCTAGAGCTATGGCAACACAGACCTATAAAATGTTAGACTACCTATTTGCGCACGATTATTGATGACTTTAGGTCAAGATTGGGCACAAATGGCGCAGGTTAGTGCACCCAGTTGGTCGCTGGGGCCAAATATGGGGGTCTGACAACCATAATCTCAAAAATAGCGATTTCTCAAATTTTTCGAAATACGTTAAATTTTATATCAATCGAAAGCTCTCATTGTCAGAAACATTTTTCCTTCTTGGACCATTGCCCGCAAATGCACCAACTTCAAGTTATTGGCAGTGAAATAGTTTTCGTGGTCAAGGCTTTCCAGCGTCGGTGCTACTTCCTAAAATCATTAAATAAAGTCATAAAGAAACGTTTTCCCATTAAAAGCTACCCTAGGTTCTTTGTTTGCATCAGATATCACACATACAACCGAATATAGCTCCATGCTCAAGGAAGTTCAGGTGTAAAGTGCCTTTATTTGCTGCGGCACCGCCGTTTTCACCTGTTTTCAAATTGCATGCAATTAATAGCCGGTTACTCGTTAGGTACTGAACGAAACTACTCAAAATTGAAACTAGATATGCAGGACATATGTGACAAAATTTAGTGTGAAAATGAGCAATATCCGTGACCATAAAATTTTTCATGGTGGACTCCCCCTTAAGGTGGTGATTCCTTTTGGGCACATATTGTTATTTGGCGGCGTAAATAATGATTAAATTTGATGAAACTTTCCGAAATAAGTTCTTTTAGCGTTCTAACACCCTCCGCGCAATCCCGATTCAAAAATTCGAGATTTCCAGTCAGAGTGGTTTTTCCCAATTTCCGAACGTTTAGCACCCGCTATACAGTTATGACTATATGCATTCGAAAGATCTCATTGAGCTTCATATTTTTGCTTTTTAAAGCAAGTTTCTAGCGTTTCTCTACCGTGAGATATAGCCGATTTTCTTGTTTTGGCGTCGAAAACTTGTTATTTTTGCAGAAATCAAATAATCCAACATTTCTTAAACTACGCAGGTCGTAAAATCAAACTAAGGGCGTCGATCTGAAGGCCCCACAGGGACAAATTATCCGACGCATGATCGCCTTCCAACTGCTATCCTTTAGGCTGCTATCATAAAAAATGTAGTTTTTGCAAAAACACGACCAACTTTTTTCCAAAGATTGTGGAGCATTCACCACGCAATCTGGAGGGCTGGTACTGAACAAATGTGTTCTGTACAAATATACACAGGGACGATTTTTTAGTTGTCCCGATTGCTGCTTTCTAGCTAAAGTAATCGCTTGGCAAATTTGGAAAAAGTTGGCAAAATCCAGGTTACGCACACATTTCAGCTTATTTCTCTGTAACGAAGAGCGATTTCACAATAAATAAAAAATCGTCCCCAGCTATTTGATGGAGGTATCGAATGATATAACTGGTGTCTCGCGAAAAAATTTACATGAGTCTGCAAAAATTCTGGAAAATTATACTTCTTCTAAAATGTGCTAAAAATATTTTAGAAAAGCAACATTAGTTACGTGGCATGCATTAAAAAGAGAAAATGTCAAGCTACATTTTGATATAAAAATGGCTTCTTAACTCCAAGTAATGAACGAGTAATAATGGTGCAAACTTTTGTGACCAAAGGGAATCACCACCTTAAGTACTTAATTGTCAAGTCAAACACACGATATGTTTTTGACAAATGAAATATAAATCAGAAAAAGTTTTCAACATAATCTGAATCAGAATCCAATGTTTCATCTGCTAAATAGCCTAATGTTAAAGCAAAAGGTTACAGTACATTAGTACAAAACTCATTCATTACAAACACATTTATTTACAATTGGTTGTCCACCTCAAGTGTCTGATTTGAGCGCTGCGGTCATCCGTACTTCGATACTGCTGTGAGGGGTTTCACTGATTCGGCTCATCGCTAAAGTTCAGTTCATCATCTGTTTCATCATCCCACAAACTATCCTTGTCATCATCATCATTCGGGTTGAGAGGAATATAGTCGGACGCTTGCATCATTTCCACCTGGAAAAAGACGTATTTATTTATCAAACAAAGTTGCTAAATTAAGGCCAGCACACAACAGCAATTAAAACCTGCAGAAATATTGAACGCTCCCCGCCTTTCAAAAGGTTAAAGGAAATTTCACGTGATAATTTTTTGCAAGAAATTCACCCAATGCATAATTCATAAACTAGACATAAAGCTCTATAGCTAGACATTGCACAGATTTTTAAACACAGTCTATGCATATAATTTTAACGCCATGTACTAGCATTCCTTCTTCTTTTAATGCAATACTAAGCAGTCTTTCTTTATCCCAACTGCCTTTTTAGGGGAAAGTATGTCCAGAGATGTGACAAAAATGTGTAAAATAAAGCAAAGCTCGTTTCCAAAATTTGCTGCAAGTAAACGCTCAAAGTTTTCAGATTGTTAAATGCTCAAGTATGTGAAATTTTGTTCGATTTTTACGAACATTTTTCTTGAACTTATGTAGAGTTTCAACAATGGTTCATAGTTACAAATATTTTATCAGTATTGAGGAGTGTTTACACAATCCTGCTGATAATCGAGTCAATGCGTAAAAACAGTATATACTTAACTGTACGACTAATAAAAAGCTAATGAAATTAAGTAAACATGATTAATACATGTGTCACTGACATTTTACAATTATTATTTACAGATAGGATGGTACTAATTCCAGATTTCCTCCTGTTGAACCAGAAAACTGGCTAATAGAGTGAGTAAAGCCAGTCCATCATTAGCTTGCTGGCACAGATTTGGAGGATCCTGGGCATTGGCCAGGCAGATGAGAATGCACAAAGCTATTATCTTCATGACAGCAAAGAGCGTTTCAGCTAGAAAAGACACACCTTACTGTAAACGATTTCGTTAAAGAGTGAGAGACTTTTGGGCTACAGAATTTGAAATTTCCTTTAGTTTTGTTGCTCTTTCTTGCGCAAATGACCCAAGCATGTTTTAATACTTTTGTATTAAAGTAGCCTTTATGTTTTCACTTGCAATGAAACAAACCTTTACAACCTCTCAAAAGGAAAGAAGATAAATATCGGTTTGAGTGTTTTGCTTGCCAGACCTAAAGGCACAGAATTCTTTCTCACTTTTTACAACTTTGTTTGTAAAAATAAAACTGGCTAGAAATAGAAATATATATCAAATGTTTGAAGTGTTTTGAGCGATAGACATAAAGGTGCCGAAATCTCTTTCTGTTCACTACTAAGAAATGTAAACAAGAATATTATACGACGGCAATATTATATTGTCTCTTAAACTTAAAGTATCGATAACAATTTTTCTAAAAAGTCATAATAAAGAAACTCAAAATATCGATGCTTCCCGACTGAACTAAAAATATTTTGTATGAATATTTACAACAAATTTGCTTGTGGAGAGAGAAATGCTCCTGAGTAGTGACTTCGTAGAGAAGCTGATCCAGCAGCCCACAAAGTATTAACATCTTTGGTTTTTGTTCTATTTTTGTACATTTTTATTTACAACAAATACAAGAACAGTACACAAAGTGCAAATGCAATTATAGATAAATGAGATATTTCTTACTGGTTACGCGCTGATAACGAAATCATCTTGAGTAGTGACTTCGTGGAGAAGCTGATCCAACAGCTTTACAAAGCGTTAACATTTTTGGTTTTTTGTTTAATTTTTTGTACATTTTTAGATTTATTCACATCAAAAATATAAAAACAGTACACAAAATGCAAATACAATTATAGATAAAGGTAGGATGGGATATTTGTTACTGGATACGCACTGATAACGAAATCATTTTTCACATCATATACAACCTAAAAACCAACACGTTATGTTAATATTGCATAGCAGCAGTAGAAGCTCACCATCAGCTCAATTAAGGGGGTGCTACGAAGGGGTTGGCACAACATCGTCGGAGAAAGCTAATTTTGCGCCTATCGTTAGCCAACATATCAAAGTAAAAAGTTTAGGGTTGGCAACAATATATTCCATATACACCGTTTTTGGCAGGATGCCAAAGTACAAATTTTAGTTCTAAAAATGGGAATTTTTCAAAAAGCTTTTTTTCAGCTCAGGTGAAGTAACGGTTTGACCGATTTTGTCACCTTTTGCCATGAATGTTTATTGTTACTAGTACTGAATCTTAAAAGTATTCCGGCTTTCGCGCGTTGCTACCTTCTTCAGCAATAACAGGTCAGGTTTGAAATTTTGCAAAAAGTTGCGAGATGACCGTGCGCCGTTTTCGATCTAATAAAATTGGCAGCCCCTAGCCTACTCCAGCTTTTTACCAATTATTAGGCTCTAATAGGGGCAAACTGTGGGTAAGATTCGAAAGCTTTGGTTTTCTGGTTAGTGTGCTTAGCAAACCTTTTGTTAAGAAATAACCCTTACTTTTATGCCTGAAAAGCTAGCTAAGCGCAGTAAAAATAAGGTGAAAAAATTTGTCGCCGATTTTGCTCAAAAGGTTCTTACAGAGGTTATTCGACCTGCTGAATCCGAATATGAAATCCATTTTTCGATATGAAGCTTCCTTCATTCAGTATGCGCTAACAACTGTCTTAGAGCTTTTCGGAGCTATCGTCATTCATACTTAAATCAATCTAACATTTCTAAATATTGGAGCGAGGTTTGGTGACCTAGCTTTCTGCACATCTTGGTACACTCACTGGCCTGTAATGCGCAAAGTTTCAGCTGATTCTGCCACAGTACTTTAGAGTAATTGACTCACATCTTCGAAACGGCACCAAATAACAGCGACAATATCGATAATGTAATCTATCACTGCGAACGCAGGCATTAACGAAATCACTTCATTTTTATTAAACTTAAGACGGATATTTGGAGTATTAATTGGGGCAAATTGGCCACCACTGATCATTAGACGTAAGCTCCACCCGTACAGACCTACAACACCCAATTTTTCGCCCTTTGATTGTATCGCACTGAAAAGAATACAATGGTCTAGGGACTATTTTACACGATACCAAAGCGCTATATGTCAGTACTATTTCTGGAAAATTTTGGAACCGTAACTTACGCATAGCGATCAAGGCTAGGCGAAGTTTGTTTACGGTCTAGTCGAGCTTTGGACCGACAAAACAAAATTCTGATGGATCCACAGGGCGCTACGCTGCATGGAATTCTTTCAAACTTTAAACTACTTTAGACTAAACCTAATACTATTATGTGGCAAAAGACTAGCAAGCTTTTCCAACATCGAACTTTTAGTGAAATTCGTAGCCTCCCCTTAATAGTACTGGGGCCAGTTTCATAAAACTTGCCGAGTCGTCGAGTCGAGTAGCTTATCTACGCTGGAAATGGCTGAAGCTTGTGATATTGAAACGCGAGTACAGTTGAAAACTATTTGCTAGTTGTCGAATCGAGTTCTCTCGTTAAATTTTACTCGACAAATTTTTAATCAATTCTAAAAGCTTAACATTTCGAGTGCAAAACATTTTACCTTATACTACAAACTATACTGACCAGAAATTAGACTCCAGTAACTGCTGTTTAATTTTTAATACCAGAGAAATAATGTACTGCGAGTAAATGGATACTCGACGACTCGCGGACTCGACAACTTTTATGAAACTGGCCCCTGGTGTTTAATCATCAGGAAATATTGATACACTTTATGTCGTTTTTACCTTTATATATAGTTTTCCCAGTTTTTTGTTTAAGTAGAGCCACAACATGAATACGTTTCCTCTCATCGGTTGACGTCTGTGATAATCATTGATGCAAAGCTTAATTAATTCGCAGATCCCTGCATCACTGCAGTTGTATTTCCCTGCTTTTTCATTTGACAACTTAGAGTGTTTCCGAAATACGTGTTCAGAAACGCGCATTCTCAGACTTCCTCAATATGCAGACTAAACCATTGAGCTGAAGAGTGACCCACGAACTTAAAATCGTAAAATAAAATAAGTCGTAAAATTTGGTCAGCAGCAATTCAGTGCGCCCTTCATAGTACAAGTATGCTGACAGATCTGTCATGATTACCATCTGACGTCTGTTGAATAAATAAATGGTGTTTATCTTAAAACTAATCTAAATTTAAAAACTAATTTAAATTAAAAACTAAACTAAAAACTATAAAAATTCAATAAATTTGGAGCATAACAACCGAATTAAAGAAACGTAATTCTTACATTCAATTGGCATTAAGATTAGAATCAGGTCACAATGCTCAGTCAGCATGACAAATTTCACAATATGCTTTGTCAGCATCATTCTGATTGGTTGAAGATTGCGAAATGCTTTGCCAGCATGACAGATTTCGCAATAATGCTCGGTCAGCATGCCAAATTTCGCAATATGCTTTGCCAGCATCAATCTGATTAGCTGAAAACTGCGAAATGCTTTGTCAGCATGACTTGCTCCAATTACTGGAGTATAAATAGCGCTCGTTTGGTCTGCAATTTCATTTGTGCCGAAATGGGGCCCTTTAAGTGCAAGCTTTGCGGATGCTCTTTATCAAGAAGAGATGCTCTTTGCAGGCACATCAAGTGGAAGCATTCAATTGGAACAGAATAAGTATGGCTAAGAACTTGTCTACAACGAACTTGTCTGGCATGGCGTGAAATGCTTGCAAACTAACCTTCTAACCTTATGAGATCGGCATTTAAAAAGCCGACCACGCGGAGGCGTCTGCTGTAAAAAAACCAATAGCATATCCAACAGTGTGGAAATAGCAGGGCTGGCGGCAAAAGGCGAACCTGGGATAGTCAGGGGAAGCTCCACCCACGCGGAAGTCGTTGGTTGAAAAGCTTATAAGGATTTCACAGCATTATGTTGCCAAAAGCAGCCATGTCTTGATTACCTTTATGCAGTCCTAAGCAAACTGCATACGGGATTGCCTCCTTTGCTGCAGCAAAGCCTTTGCGCGTTTTGCTAGCTACAGCATTAAGCCTAGAGTTGGGAGTCGGAAATCTTCATAGCAGAGGTTGGGAGACCCCTCGTGGCTATGTGCTCATAAAATTATAGTTTTTTCTGAGGAGCACAACTAGCGTTGTACCCCGAACCTGAAGCTATGTCGGAATAGGGGAACTTTAGCTTAAAACTGTAGGTTTTTCAAAATCTAAAATAATCATGGCATGCTAGGTGACATTCAAGAGGAAACTGATCAGGGATTCCAAAAACGCCAAAATTTTAAAATTTTCTAATATGCAAGCGAGGTTTCGATTTTTCAAAACGCAAAATAATCGTGGCGTGTTGGGTGTCTTTCAAGAGGAAATTGATCAGGGATTCCAAACATGTTAAAATTGTTTCAAAATTTTAAAATTTTTTAATATGCAAACGAGGTATCGATTTTTCAAATTTCAAAATAACCATGGCATACTGGTTGTTATTCAAGAGGAAATTGATCAGGGATTCCAAAAATGTGAAATTTTTTCAATATTTTAAATATTTTATCAATTTTTAATATGCAAATGAGGTTTCGAGTTTTCAAAACGCAAAATAATCATGGCATGGTGGGTGTAATTCAAGAGCAAAGTGATCAAAAATTCCAAAAATGTCAAAATGTTTTCAAAATTTCAAAATTATTTTAGTATGCAAATAAAGTTTTCAATCTCCGTTTCTAATCTTACATAATATGTTTTAGGAATCTAGCAGCAATCCTGTTGAGGACGTTCATATGCAGCCTGGTCCTAGTTGGAGGCAAGGGCAAATCAATAATTTGAAGGTAAGTTTCAAATGTCATCCATACTCGTCGCTTGAGTTTGATAAAACCTAACAAAATTACGTTTCAGCTTTCTTATAAATGAGTAATGTGTTCAAACAGTTTCTTAAATTTTCAGTGCGATCCTTGCGTCAAAACTTACAAAGATGCCAAAACCCTGAATCGTCACCTGAATTTGAGGTGGTATCTCTATGATCTCCCAACGCTTCGCCAAAACCAACAATCCGGAAGTAGCCGGCTTTGATCCCTCAAAATCAAATTCGTGGATATTAACAATTTGTATGGATGGACATTGGACAATGGTGCAGAAATTGCCCGTAAAAGACTTTCGTTGGTTAAGCCAGATGCTATAGATTGGGTTAATCAAACTAACAATCAAACTGTGGCTATGTCCTTGAAGTCGATCTCAACTACCCCCACCATCTCCATGATTCACATAATGATTACCCCCTGGCCTCCGAGAAGCTACAAATTACTGGAGACTATTACGATTACTTAAGTCCTTTTACCCAGACCCTTTGTGAAGATCTCGGTACGACTCCATCTAGAGTAGAAAAACTTGTCCCAAACCTTCGCCCTAAAACCAAGTATATTGTCCATTACCGCAACCTCCGTCTGTATCTCCAACTTGGACTGAAACTCATATCCATCGGGTCCTTAGGTTGATCAATGCCTTGGATGAAGCCATTCATCGAATTTAATACAGAGATGGGAAAAATGCTAAAAGCGAGTTTTAAAAAGACTTATTTAAGCTGCTAAACAATGCAGTTTTTGGAAAAACATTGGAACATGTACGAGCTTATCAAACTGTAGAGCTTACGGAAGGCAAATTTGTAAAACTGACTGAAAATCCTAGATTTAATGGTGCTGTAATCTTTTTTGAAGGCTTAGTTGCCATATCTATGAACAGAGTCTCTGTAAACTTGTGTAAACCAATTTATGTTGGACTTCATGTCCTTGATTTATCTAAATATCTCCTGTATAATTTCCACTATAACTACTTTGTAAATGAATATGGTGAAAATTCAAAATTATTATTTGCTGATATAGATTCTTTGTGTTACTGTATTCATGCAGATAATATGTACAAGGATATGTTCCATGATATTGCGCTTTTTGATGCAAGTGAGTATCCACCATCTCATTTTCTTCATTCTACCCAACAAAAAGGTATTACATAAAATGAAATATGAAACGGCTGGTAGAAACATAAGTGAATTTTGTGGCCTGCGCGCAAAATGTATAATTTTGTTTGTGATGGTATTGCCATAAGCGTGCTAAAGGTATAAAAAATAATGTTGTAAAAAATGCATTGCCCATGCTGATTTATGTAAACACTTAAATACTCTACAACAACCTACACTATGTATCATAATATGAATTTAATTAGAAGTAATTTACACCAATTGAATAGCGTACACTTGAACGAAACTAAAGTCTGACCAAAAATTCTTGGAACCGAACTGTGAGCGATTGTCCTGAGTTAACCTTTGAAGTTAGTCTATATGAAGTATATATTTCTAGAAACCTCAGGATGAGGAGAATCCAGTTAAACCATCATATCCGGTCTATATCCGGTTACCGGATGCGAAATCGATAAAAACGCTTCAGATTCGGAAAGAAAATGCTAATTAATTCATACTCTAGCACATTGGTCCTTGGCCCAAGACATCTCCGAAAATCCGGTCACATCCGGTCTATGTCCGGTAACCGGATGTCTAGGTCACAAAAATTGTACAGCAAGATGGGTAAGTCGTACAGTTTCGCTGATTGGATTTTTAGATCCAGCGGGTCGAAATTATTCTATATACGAAGGTTTGTCCAATTTGGACTAAAATTGCGTGGTTTATGGTCGTATCCGGTGCGAAAAAAACCTAAAAATCCGTTTTTCCGGTCTGGTGCTCGGAATCGCGGATAAAAATGTTAGTTTTTGGCACAATGAATATTTGGGAGGCTACTTGTATTTTATCGGTGTCAAAGTAATCAAATATCCGGTCGATGTCCTGTTCTGAGCTTTGAAACTTGAAATTTCATGGGCTATTATCTCAGTATCCGGTTGGTCCGGAAGTAAAATTATTTCATTAAACTGATATTTCGTCTATCCCTAACAAGCGTCAACCTCAAATTACTTCATATCTGCTGTAATTTTTGAATGATAGCGTTTTAAAAACGTGCTGATTTTGCTTGTTTTGTGCAATTGTTAAACCGGATATGCGATTTGATCCCATACGCTTAGCTTTGTCGCACGCAATATAACTTACTTTTGAACAAATTTTTAAAACGCTATCATTCAAAAATTACAGCAGATATGAAGTAATTTGAGGTTGATGCTTGTTAGGGATAGACAAAATGTCATTTAAATGAAATAATTTGACTTCCAGACGAACCGGATACTGAGATAATAGCCCATGAAATCTCAAATTTCAAAGCTCAGAACCGGAAATCGACCGGATATTCGATTACTTTGACACCGGTAAAATGAAAGTAGCCTCCCAAATATTCATTATGCCAAAAACTAACATTTTTTATCCGCGATTCCGAGCACCAGACCGGAAAAACGGATTTTTAGGTTTTTTCGCACCGGATACGACCATAAACCACGCAATTTTAGTCCAAATTGGACAAACCTTCGTATATAGAATAATTTCGACCCGCTGGATCTAAAAATCCAATCAGCGAAACTGTACGACTTACCCATCTTGCTGTACAATTTTTGTGACCTAGACATCCGGTTACCGGACATAGACCGGATGTGACCGGATTTTCGGAGATGTCTTGGGCCAAGGACCAATGTGCTAGAGTATGAATTAATTAGCATTTTCTTTCCGAATCTGAAGCGTTTTTATCGATTTGGCATCCGGTAACCGGATATAGACCGGATATGATGGTTTAACCGGATTCTCCTCCTCCTGAGGTTTCTAGAAATATATACTTTATATAGACTAACTTCAAAGGTTAACTCAGGACAAGCGCTCACAGTTCGGTTCCAAGAATTTTTGGTCAGACTTTAGTATGTTGCTATGATGATAAACAATAATTGCTTGATGATGGTGATCCAGTTATGCTTATGGACACTAAAAATAAACTATTAAAACTTTAATTTTGTAAGTTGAGCAAGTATGGATAAAATCTACTATAGCTTGAAGGATCCAGGATCGCTAAATAGCATCGAAAAGATTAAATGTTAGCAGAAAGGAAGTCAAAGAATGGCTACAGAGTTAGGAAGCCTACACACTACATAAACTACGCAGTCTAAATTTTAAACGTCGTCGAACAATAACCAAAGGAATAGATGATTTATGGCAAATGGAGATGAGATGTAGCTATGAGCTTGCAGATATGAGCAATGCAGCTAAATGGAATGATGGCTTTAAGTATATTTGAGTTATTATAAATACATTTAGTAAATATTTGTGGGTTTTTCCCATAAAAGACAAAAATCCAGAAACCATTATAGCTGCATTTTCTCGGATTCCGCGTACGCCTCAGCATTTGATAACGGATAAAGGTGGTGAGTTAATGAATACAAAATTTAAAACTTATTGTGATGACAGAGGGATTAATTTTTATACAAGTCAAAATCCAGATACAAAAGCAGCAATTGCCGAGCGAGTTATTAGAACACTGAGAGGGAAAATTTATAAATATTTTGCACACTCAAATTCTTGGCGTTATATAGATGTATTGCAAGATTTAGTCACCTCGTACAACCACTCAAATCATCGCAGTTTCGGAATGACACCAGTTGAGGTTAATGACACCAACGAAGATGAGGTTAGTGCGAAATTATTTCCAGCAAAGAATCGAACAGTAAACTATAACTTTAAGCTCTGGCATCTAGTCAAAATTACAAGAGGAAAGAGTTTTTCAAAAAGGTTTACTTACCGCTATTCACGAGAGAAATTTTTAGCATAAATGCACAAATTCCTAGCAATCCGGTTGTTTATAAAATAAAAGATGCAAATGGTGAAGAAATTGTTGGAACCTTTTACGAGCCTGAATTACAAGACATTATACAAACTGATAATGTTTATAAGGTTGAGAAAGTTTTACGAAAACGAAAATATGAAGGGAAAGTAGAATATCTTGTAAAATGGTTGGGATACCCTTCCTCGATGAACTCTTGGGTTGCTTAGGAAGACATCAGTGGCTGACGGCTTCCGGCTGACGACTGACGGCTGGCGGCTGACGGCTTACGGCTGACGCTTACAGCTGTGGTGGCTGGCAACTTATTTTTGACAGTTGACCTTTGACTGGGTTGAAAAATATAAAAGTGGAAAAATAGCAATTTCGAGATTCGAAATTAAAGTGCAATAGCTGTAGCAAAGAGTTCAAGCATTGACAAAGCTTGCATAAACACTTAAAATCACATGATCTGAAGGAATCAATTTTTAAATTTTATGCGCATTTTACAATAATTGTTAGAGGAATGACTGGTTCGGGGAAAACCAAATGGGTGACTGATATGATAAAAGAAACATGCTGATAGATCGATAGATCCAATGCCGTCAAACATATTAATGCTTTGTTTCGGCATGTTTCAAGAAATTTATAACTATATACCAGCCACTTTGCATGAAGGATTCCCCAATGCGCTACCTGAGAAGGATACTTTGCTTAATATACTGGATGATCTGATGACCGAAGTAGGAGACAAACCAATCCTTCAGCTGTTCACTAAAATGAGACATGTAAACGTCACCACTATTTTCAATGTACAAAACTTGCACTTTGAATCAAAATATATGCGCCCAGTTACCCGCAATGCTCAGTATATCGTTCTATTTCCCAACTATCGATATGTTTTGATGATTGCCACAATTGGCAGGCAGATGTTTCCCAGCAAAAAAGATTTCCTACCTGAAGCCTTTGAAATGGCAACAAGAGAATCGTGTGGATATCTGGTGCTAAATTTGAAACCTGGAAGTGATTCAAAATTAAGAGTACTTAGTGGTATACCGACAGGAGAAAAGCCTTATGCCTACCTTCCGGGAATAAAAAAGGTAAATGTTCTTATTGAAAGTAAAAGATGGCACAGAAGAATATTCATGCTCTAGCATTTTTGAAATCAGCGCCACTAGGAGTTGTAAATGCAACTATGTCGACTTGCACTAAAAATCTAACCTTGTTGTTGTTGCCATCTCCGGTATCCGCGTTCAGTTCGACAACTCCAGACCCATCGCTCGAGCGACCTCGGTGGGATTAGTCCAAAGATCTTCAGCAGTGAGGTCACTAGGATAGGCTGGGCAGTTGAAGAGATGGTTAGTGTCATGGGGGTGATGCCACAGTTTGGGCATACATCCGCTATGCCCGGGTCAAGTCCATTCCGATAACAGTCTGCAATGGCCAGATCTCAGTTGAGCTAAGGTAGTTCGGGTACCTCTGGGCAGGGTCATTTCTGATTTGTCAATTTGTAGAGGAGGTCGTCCCAGGACTCTATTGTTGCCCAGGTTGGCGATGGACTGCCTGACGATGTTACTAAGGATCTAATCAATGTCTTCGCCGAAATTGCATTCAATGCACTGTATGAATTTGCATTAACCCATCAGACATATCAGGAAAACTCTTAAAAGGAATCAACTGGTACATACATTGCTTGAAGTTATGCTAAATTTGCTATACTATTAGCTTTGATTCGTTCTTCTCCAGTGAAAACTGGACCAGAAGCGATTCAACCAGTAGTACAGCTGGTGCAAGAGGATAAACCTGATCTTGTTGCACTTTTCCCCAAGCATTTGCAATAAAGCGTCTTTACTCCTACAGCCTGTTAATGTAGAAACAGACGCAAACGGTTGAGTTATTTATCCTGATACTGTTGGCTCAAATTTATGTGACTTAGTAAAATATTTCATAACACCTGCTAAAATTATTCCACAGCGATCTCTATGCTCCCAAGTTCGAACAGTTTCTAGAATAAGTACCCAAAGCAGCTGTGGGTGTAGGTCGTGCTTCTGAACCGATCAAGTGGTTAAAATATGAAACCTAGCACAGTGATGCAGCATCAGGAAAGCTTAAGTTTGAATTTTGTGAAGTAATATTCAGTGCTAATAACGAAATCAAAAACGCCTACTTACTAATTGCCTTTCCTTGGATAACCAAAAAATGGTTGTGTTTCATTCTGGCTGGTCACCATTCAGTAATTTCAACATTACACCTTTTACTTTATATGGAATCCAGTTCAGCTGCGTTGAACAATACTACCAAAGCGAAAAAGCCAAGTTCTTCACCGACATGGAACGTATCACGAGATAATGAAAGCAAGATCACCAAGACTGCAGAAGCAGCTTGCTCGGAACATAAGAGCATTCGATAAGGAGAAATGGATGGTTGTTGCTGAAGATGTCATGGTCATGGGTGTACGAGCTAAATTTGGTGAGAATCAGCGATTTAAAGATATTCTGCGTGAAACCCGAAACTTCATCATTGCCGAAGCCTTCAAATAGGATAAATATTGGGGCATTGGATTGGATATTATTGATGAAAGGGTTATAAATGTAAATGACTGGGTTGTGACAATGTCGTTGGACAAATATTAATGCGTATTAGAAATGAATATCGTTAATGTAATAGTGTCTACCAATTTTAAATGTAATATAAATTTGTACAGTTTACCTAATGTAAAATATAATCCAAACCGTTTCAGTGCTGCTACATTGAAATTGTCTTGTACATGTCAGATATTTAGTAATGGTCGGTTCAGATATTTAGTAATGGTCGGTTCAGCACACTACAAAGAGTCATACTTACTGATGACTGGATTATGATTCAGCTAGAGTTTGTTGATCCTCAAATTTTCAATGGAAACTATGTACCGTTATTATGCATTGCACGAACTCAGTATTAACCAAGTGTGCTAGTATATAATGCAACTAGACAATGTACTATCGACAAAATGGAACCATCAATTTCTGATCTGCACGGACAGTTAGTGACAAGCGAAGAATTGGGGCTGGTGGAAGTCATTTTAACAGCTTAAAAGTGTTAGCATAGCATTGTTACTTTAGTAGTAACAATGTTTCCAATAAAGTTTATGCAGGTTAATTCCGAAGCAAGGAATATTAGCATTTACAAGATAAAAGCGGCTTCCAAGAAAAATGCACCTGCTTAGAAAAAGTATAAAAGCAAGAAAAAGAATAGTAAAAAACAAATTTCTAATGGCTACATGTGGGAATAAGCTGCTTGAATCTAATGTCCCGTTCATGAAGATGTTGTAAGCTCACAATTATTTGAGATAGCCTGCATCACAGCCCTCCCTCGTTCAGATCTTAACAATATTGAATTCAAAATTGATAAAACACATACTTTTATTGATCTGACCTCCTGTGTTTTATTTATTAGGGCTCAAGTGCTGAAAAAGGATGGGACACAATTAGCAGAAATCGATAAAATTGGACCAATCAAAAACTTAGGTTATTCTATGTGGTCGAGCGTAGACTGTCTCATAGTCAATTACATTGAAAATCCATATTATCCCTGTCTTTCATATCTGCTAAGTTTAGACAAGTATTCAAAACCAAAGAAAGACGCTGTACTTTGTGGGGCAATGTACGCACAAGACTCTCCCTTGTTTTTTGCCATTAACTTAGATGGTAATGCTACTCCAATAGATGTAAATGAAGGATTGCAAAAGCGATACGATATAATCGAAGGTTCCAAAGAATTTACATTATACACGAAAGTATTTACTGATACAATTTTGATGCGAAGACTGCTACATCCACAAACTGAAGTGAGTTTCATCATCAAGCGTTCTGAGCCAAATTTCATTTTCATTGGTAAACAAGTGGAGTGTGTTTTAAAAATATCAGATGCCAAAATGTATGTATCTCGAATTAAGTTGAGTGATCAGGCACTGCTACAGCATAACAAAATTCTAAATACTACAGGCTGCACATATCCAGCTCTTCGCTATGATACTAAATGTCGTACAATCTCTCTAGGAGAACAAAATCTGGACTGGGTACATTATAGTGGTTCTCTTCCAAGTGTGAACTATTTTCTGATATTCTCTTTGATTTTCACCTAAATTTACTTAAAATGCAGCGCTATCTTTGTTGGTTGGCCCGGTAACTGGTGATTGTGGGCCTGGTTAGTCTGTCTGGCCGGTGATTGGTTTTGGGGTTGGAGCGGTTTGGGCCGTGGGGCGCCCGCTCCCCTTCCGGAGGTCGGTCCGATGGGTGCTGTGGGGTTTCCCCCAACGGCGTGGTTCTTGGCGGCCTCCCTGGCCTATTATCTTCGAACTTTTATTATATCAGTCTGTATTTTGTGATTGTTGTGCATTCCGGTTGCCCCTACTCGTCCGCTCCCCCTCCCGCTTTCCCATCTTTTCTAACTTGTGTTGTGTTTGTTTCATTCCATAAATCTGCTTTATTTTCGTCTGATAGTTTTAACAGGTTTTGGGGGAATTGGTTTGGGTTATACTTTTTGGGGTTTTTCGCTTGATTATCACCTTTTAAAATTCTATTGATCTTTAAATTTTCTACTTATTTCCATAGTTCTTTTGAGATTTTTCAAAAGGGTGCCCCCTAGTTCGGCTAGTCCGTCCTATATATGTCGTATATTATCCCATTTCTAATTGTTTTTGTTTTTGCTTTTACTACTGTTTACTGTACCGCGGGTTTACGCATAATTTTGTACTGCCATTTATGTCTGCCAATTTTGCCATTTCTGTCGGTGCAGCTAAAATTCGATATGTGTGCTTTATTTCTATGCAGCTTTATTTTGGCATTTCATCAGATTCGTGCATAATATGCTTACTCCGGGGGAGGCTTCCCTGGATTGTGTACGCGTATGCTATTTTGCTCTTTTCGCGCAATTTCTCATACATTTCAATAAATTTTCCGTTGGAGTAGCCTCTCCCGGAGCATCTATATATACTATATTTTTCATATACAGCTGGGTTTAAATTTTTATTTCTTTGCATAGTCTTCTATAGTATATTTTCTATTGCATAGTCGTCTAGTTTCTACAATGTATAGCTTTAAATTAGTGCTCCCGTACTGTGATGCTTTTGAAATGAGTTTCCCCTTTGTTTTGTTAAAATTTTCGGGTTACTCTCCCTTTTGAGACCTGCGCTCCCGTCGCGGCTGAAGGGTTATTTGTCTTCTGTGTTGAGTCAATGTACTCTATATATGTTGTGTGTTGTCCGGCACGTGCCGAAGTAGCTTTACCCGTGTCTCGAAAACAGACCCCTAAAATTTGGCAAAGCCAGGGGCTCGAGTGAGATACAGTTTTAATTCTTTTGCTTTCTAAAACGACGTTTTATGTTTACTAGTACCTAAGCTACGTAGGTTAACCCTCATTTTAATGGCTACTAATCTTGCCTGGAGGCCGCGGCGAGGGCGCGCGTTTCAAAAGAGGGGGTAATCTGTGAACTATTTTCTGATATTCTCTTTGATTTTCACCTAAATTTACTTAAAATGCAGCGCTATCTTTACAAACGATAAATATAAATTGTACTCTCGTGTAGGAACCTCGGTTCCTTAGCTAATTTGTTCCGCCATTAAAATTGAACGCAAAGTCAGTCTCTCTCACGTTTCGGTTGGATGCGGTCGGGCCACTTTTTATTCTCTTGGTAATTCTTGCCGACCATCTAATTTTGGGAACCTCTTTTGGGGGCTGATCCCCTCCTCCTCTCTTTGTCTACATCTCTGGTTTGTTTTCTGTTTTTCTTTTGTTTTGAATAATTGTGGGCTTTGAAGTTTTGTGTCTGTGAACTGTAAAGTTCAGTTTCATTGTTTTGTAATTCCACAATTTTTGTCTAAAAACCCAATAAACTCACGGTACTAAAATAGATTGCCGGCGCGGTTGTAGTTGTTTAGGGAATAAGCGAGTTAGGGACGAGATTGACATGCGCACACTCTAGGACCTTAGCAATTCTTCTCTTTAATTTAAATTCATCTTTTATTGAGGCGACTCAAATCTTTACACAAGGCGAGTTTACATCTTCATGGTGAAACAGTCACCGTATAATGGTTCATTGCCGAATAATCCATTTTACTTTATGGATTCTAGTGCTCAACGAATCTGTTCATAAAAATGAAATGCTGCTTCCACATTCAACTCCACTCCAAACTCTTGGAGAATATAAGTATCCAAATTTCTTTATGGAATTTCTTAATTAAACTATAACAATATTGATTTTGAGTTTAAGTGGGATGACTGTACAGGGGATTTTTCATTACATGCGTTGATTTGACTCCTGATCATTCCGCTGATTGCAACCATGTTAGTCCCGAGGAATATGGAAGAATTAGAATTAAGATAGACTATAAGGATGCTCATGGTTCATCAATCGTTGTTTTCTATGTAGCTGAATTTAACGCTCTCATGAAGATTGACAAAAATAGGAATCTCTCTTGGGAAAAGTTATGATGTCTCCGTTCCGGTAATGCACTTTCTATTAAAGTAAATAAAATTTCATCGAATCTCAAAAATGTATTCCTGGGAATTAGTCACCATTTATGGACAAACGGTTGGGCTTAGCAACAAAATGTTGAAATCAGTTCATGAAGCATATGTCAACACATTGAGTGCTGACTACGTCATACCTGATTGTCATGGGACACCACTTATCAAAATTCACCATTGGAAAAATAGAAAAATCATAGAATCTTGGACAATTCAGCCTCCGTTTAGGTGATGCACTTTGCTCCGTTCTGGTAATGCGTATATGCAATTCGCAATGCTAGAAAATTTTGAAAATATTCATTTGTAATGGCTAAATGCTGTAAGATTTGTCTGAATCCTAAAAATTGTCAGTGTCTTCTTGATTTGGTTGCCCTTGGAGTTTGGACACGCAAGAAGCCTTCAGTGCCTAAACGTCTAACAAGCGAACAACCAAGGCGTCTGCAACTTTGTCTTATTTGTGGACGCTTCACAGCAAGACTTGGAGCCCATTTGGCCTTTGAATGAGCTGGCCTAATCATAGAAGATTCACCGGACTTGAATAATGGATGCAATCTATAAATTTGTGAAGAATAATTTTTCCGACCACAATTCGGATCTACCCGTCCCCAACGGATCTGACTGTTTCTTTGAACATATTTAGACTGGTTGCTCAATGTAAGGTGAACTATGGTCGAATTGTACCATTTATTTCATATTGTACACTGCTTCTTGATGTATATAGTATAGATAGAGAAATTGTAATGTACTGGTGCTCAATGTGTATATATGCATTCGGTAAATAAAACAAATAGCAATGAAAAAAAGAAAAGTTGGAGAAAAAATAAATACAGAAGGTTTACAAAGAATTTGTCCCTGCAAAATGTATGTTTTTTACGGCTAGACCAATTTGCTAGCACTAATGTACAAATGTGAAAACAAATGTATAAGTGTATAGGAAACTATACGAACGACTACACGAAATATTAAACTTTCCATTGACAACATTGTGGTTGCCCCTGAAGGGACCAGATGGGATAAGTAGTGGCGGTGGCGAGTGGTTTTGGACCTCTCACTCCCTCACTACTCACTATTGCAATGTTAATTTCTCTGAATATCCACTGCTGGAGCCCCCTAAAGTGGACTTTGGACTTTGTGTACCTGTGTTTGACCTTTTAGTTAGACTTCAAACTAACTGCACATATACTGATACTGATACTGATACTGCACAGCAGGGTGCACACCAAAGTCACTAAGACTTGGACTTAATCTGGGGCCCCCAGCTATGGCCTAAATTCATTATTATTATTATCAAATATTTTTGCTCAAATCGGCACATTTTGGACAAAATTGTTTTTAACTAAACGAATGTTAAATTTTAAACACACTGTTGCAGTCGGCTGAATTTGTCCTTTTCTCAAAAGTTTTCCAAAACCCAGAATCAAAACATCAGAGCTGTTTAGTCAGCTCGATATTTGATGACCTTTGTTTTGATACAGTTGCAATTTTCATCAAAATTATAAGCAATCAGATTAGTATTATAGGATGTATTTCATTTTGAAAGCTAAATTAAATTTTTAATTTTATTATAACTTATTCTAGTAGCAAATTATAACTTATTATTGAATTATTGAATTATTATTATTGTTATATTTATATTATGCACAGATACTAATTATTTATTTGATTTAGTTAATAGATATTCTTCTTTAATTTATGGATATTATTTCGATAAATGGACAACTATCTTGTTTTTAATAATCTTTGGCAAATTCACTCTGAAGTAATTCTCTAAAGCAATTCTCTCTTAAGCAATTTCTCTCCAGAGCAAAATTTGTATTTTGGACTTTATCACTTATGCCAACTTTTGAAATAACGAACGCGCATTTTCTCACTAAAGCAGTTATCAGTAAAGCATATTTCCGCTAACGAATGCACACGTGTTTATTGACTCCTGGAAGCGAGGAATCCACTTGTTTGGTTTTCTATTGCTCTAGTAAGCATAGAGCATTTTAGTAACTTCGCATCTGGCCTTGTCATGTGACTTAGCCCAGGGTCACGTGACTGGTCAAAAATTATATTTCAAAGCCCAGGAAGCCTAAAATGTTGCTTATATACTTTCGGGCTGTGTTATGACACTTGGCTTCTATATTTCGTTACTATCCTACTTTAAAAATCGTAACTATTCTCTTTAAATTCTCTCTTACATATCCATTTTGAAATATAGGATCTTCCAGCCCTAACTATTGATATTTTGAACAAGAGCTTTAAACTTTAGTATCGGGGCATACTGGAGGCTGTTGAATTTGAAAATCTAAAACTTTAAAAACTTTAAGTTGCTAAGGGGGACCGAGAGGATCCCCTCGATTTTACTGAAAACTTGAATATAGGGTCTCTTAGTGTAACCCCCCACGTAGTTAAATTGTTTTGGTCCTACGGTAGTCTGACTTTAGCTGTCTATTTTTCTTTCTTTATTTTCAAAAGATTTAGTTTTTAGTTTCCTATATGTTTCGTCTGAAGAGTTCACAGAAGCCTAAGTTATTGAAATTCTGATAAATTTGAGAAAGCCCAAGACAAAACATTTCTAATATAGAGTTTGACATAGGTGGGCATTAAATGTCAAATATAGGTTTAAAAGAGGAGCAAATTTGCAGACTAAGGCACTTTTCAGTTTTGCAAACCTGGTGTTCGCTTGCTTGTTTGCCGCTCAGACTTTGCACCATTAAAGCCTTGTGTTAGTTAGTCTCTTGTGCTTTAGTTACACTTTATGGCTGTTACCCCAGTGACGCCATGTCACACTAGGGTGCCTAAAGATAAAGCTTTAACCAAACTTAGCAGGTCCTCCTCTTAGCACAGGACAGGATAGTCGTTAGTTCTCTGAGGGTGCGTTTTATTAGCGACTATTCGTGACCTGGGTCGGGTGGACTTGTGCACATTTCAGGTACACATAGGGAGCATATAGGGCGGGGGGGGGGGGGGGGGGGGGGTGGGGAGATTTAAGCTTGGACCGGGGACAGTGAACGGAGAAGTCGCGCGGGGAAAGTGTTGCATCTTCGAGTTGGTATCGTATTGATTGGTTTGACGGGGTGGCCACCCCAGGTCTCACATTACGCACCGAAATGATACCTATATAATTTCTTTGAAGAATTGACGCACCAAAATGATACCTACATGATTTTTTAAAGATCTGGACTCGGAGCCAAATCTGACTTATTTACGCATTTGTTTTCACAAACTGGATTCTTCCATCTCCACACAGTTTTCAGTTGTCTACACACCAAATTTGTTAGCATGCAAGCGCGCACCTGATTTGACCTATTTACGCACTGAATGTGGTCACTGACGCACCGAATTTGGCTTAGCGACGCACCGGATTCGTCCTCTGACACACCGAATTGGGTTTACCGACCCATCGGATTCGTCCTCTGACGTACCGAATTTGGCTTACCGACGCACCGGATTTGTCCTCTGACGCACCCAATTTGGCTTACCAACGCACCGGATCCATCCTCTGACGCACCAAACTTTGCTTAGCAACGCACCGGATCCATCCTCTGACGCACCGAACTTGGCTTAGCAACGCACCGGATTTGTCGTCTGACACACGGAGTTTGGTTTACCGACGCACCCGATTCGTCCTCTAACGCACCGAATTTGGCTTACCGACGCATCGGATCCATCCTCTGACGCACCGAATTTGGCTTAGCAACGCACCGCATTTGTCGTCTGACACACCGAATTTGGCTTGCCGACGCACCGGATTTGTCCTCTGACGCACCCAATTTGGCTTAGCAACGCACCGGATTTGTCGTCTGACACACCGAGTTTGGTTTACCGACGCACCGGATTCGTCCTCTGACGCACCGAATTTGGCTTGCTGACGCACCGGTTTCGTTCGCTGACGCACCAAATTTGGCTTACCTGCGCATAGGATTCGTCCTCTGACGCACCGAATTTGGCTTACCGACGCACCGGATTCGACGTCTGACGCACCGAATGTGGCATTCCAATGCACCGGATTTCGGTTATCTACGCATCGGATTTGATCTAACTGCACCGGACCTACTGGCGTACCGGACTTGGACTTTAGGGCTTTTGTGTCAAACACTGATCATTTACACAACAAATTTAGTTTACACAGTGAAAAATAAATTTACACGACAAAATGCATAGGAAAAATTTAGAAAATGTTTGTTAAAGTGCTCTGAAAAAATAGGTTTCAAGCCTTTCAAATTTCAAAAAGCTGGGGGCATCCGATCCCACCCCCCCACTTTGTTCCCATGGTTTTCAATAATGTTTTTTACGTCAGGGGGTCCGTCACGTAGCAATTGTTTTTCGTGTGAAAGATCGCCCTGAGCCTGATACAGTTAGATTTAACCTTCAACTAGAAGAAACATTGTGCAAAAGTTGCTGGAAAAATTGTTTCAAACGTGAAATTTTTAAAAATTTGCTGGAGGCTACGCCTCCAGACCCCGCCCGTCTGTATTCTAACTCATTGTTGATTGCTACGATACCTGGCTCTAAAATTGTATAAGAGTAAAGGCCATACCTAAATGGAAGGTCAAATTTCACTGACCCTTGTGGAAGCGCAAATTTTGGTACCCCTTGTAGAAGAGGTTTTTCTTAAGGTGGTGATTCCTTTTGGTCACATATTGTTGCAAAAAGTAAAGTATCGCGCCGAAGGCGAGAAAATTTTTTAAAAATAGGTGTTTTTGCTATAAAAATAGCAAAAATTTTCTGTTTTGTCATCCCAAAAGGGGGGTCTAGACCCCTTGACCCCCCCCCCTGGGTGCGGGCCTGCTTGTAGCCAATTTTCTTATCCCTTGTGAGAGCAATATATATCGGGACCCCTTGCTGACGACTTCGCCGAGGGGGGAAATTCCCCCCTCCCCCCCCCTTGTCCACCTGTGGTAAAGCCAGAACTAGCAGAAGCCTGCTAGTCTTGCAGACATATCCATTGGAAAAATTGAAAATATATACCATATTCGCTATAGGCGAATATAATGAGTGAATAAGCGAATATAATGAGCGAATAAGCGAATAAACAATGTTATAAAAACTGGACATGCTTTAGGGGTGTGCTCAAAAATCAAAGCGTATATGCGTTTGTTTTGATACGCTTTCTTTGAAGGCGCATGCTTTGCAGCAAACAAGAATACGGTTTGTCCTACCTAAAAACCTTTGTACTAACTTTTTCTGCTACGCCTTTTCAGCAAACTATATACAAAAGAAAGGCTACATTTTTACCGGTAAGCTTAGTAAAAAAGTGGCGAAAAGTGGCAATGCTTTGGTTACGCTGCTTTAGGATAAAAGGAACAGCAAGAAATCCTAAAGGCGTTTATGCGCTTTAACATAATTACACAAATACTCATTAAAAGCTCATATTCAACTCGTATATGCGCTTTTCGGGAGAAAGAATTTTGAGCACATCCCTTACGTCATTAATTGATCGCGGAAATGCTCTAAATTAATTCCTGGGAAGAGTTGTAACTGCAAAAATTCTTCAACTCCTGGGGGGGCACCGCCCCCCAGACCACCCGTAGTTACTTTCGTGAGTTTAATATTTAGCTTCCGTAACTTTAGGTTAAATAATGGAATGATCACAGCATAATGTAAGTAGACGGTCGACTATCCACAGTGTTATTTTTCTTTTCAAATATAAGCTTGAGGTCTGAAATTACGCACCAAAACAACCAAAACAAATACCCATTTCGAGGAAAACGCACCGGATTTCCACCCCCCGTCCGAGAAAAAGTCTGCCCAGGTATGATTTCAGGTACACATAGGGAGCATATAGGGAACCTCCCCCCACAGCCCAGAAACAAAGTATCGTTGTGTGACTGCGAATCAGAGTCAAGAGATTAGGTGGGTGATTGTGTGTGTGTTTGTGTGGCAATCAAAAACAAAGTTTAAAATACTAATCAAACCAAAATTTCTTAGGTTTCAGTTTAAAGCTTCTCATGAAGTTTCAGAGTATGGACCTGTGACTGATAGTATCTTAGAATTATAGTTGGTTTAGGCACTGAGCGGGTTCAATCTTAATCACTAATAACTGTAGAATTTTGTCTGCCTGTTTCGTCTGTGAAGTTAAGCTACTGTGTTAGTAAATCATTCATTAGGAATTGAAGCTTAGTTCTTAGTAGTTGGTATAGGGCTGGATACCAGAGCCGCTGAGTCGACGACATCGAGGTTAATAAGTCAGTCTGGAACCTGTTCATTTCATTTTTGGAGAAGAAGAGGGGAACCTGCTATTTTAGTGATCTTAGTGGGCCAGGGAATCAGTTGGAACTGTTATTTCATCAGTGTCCTGAGTAGTGAGCGCCACAATATCAATACAAATTTAGTCTCTTGTTCTTAGTAGCCGCCGATAGTGCTTTAGTTGAGTCTGAGCGTTCGGAGGTAACTTTTTACTGTACCCGTTCTCAGCCGTGGAATCGTGCGGAGATTTAAGCTTGGACCGTTGACAGTGAACCGGAGAAGTCTGTCTGTCGTCGTCGTTAAATCTGTCGTTGCATCTTCGAGTATGGTAATCGTATTGACTTTAAGGTTTTGATCGTCTGTGCAGTGACCCCTGGTACCGATCCGTGGGTGGCAGTGAAGCATCTGAAGTGTCCACTTGTCGACTGTTTCTAGCTGGAATAAGTTAACCTACGTACCTTAGGGCGGACTGCCTGGATTAGGTTAGACCAACACTAGGCTAGCTTAGTCCTGAGACCTAAGAGTAGATCTTCATCTTCTCGTCGTCTACATCTGTGTAGCAAGGATCACAGCCCTAGTTTAATCCCTTTTGTTACACATTTATATCCAAAAAAAGAGTAGCTGAAAATGAAGAATAATAAAGAGGGAATTTTATTAAAAAAATAACGTGGAGAAAGATGGTGGGGGGGTTAGTAATAGGTGCTTTTTGATAAATTTCATACATAGGAAATTTATGCAAATTAGGTTTCAATTCAATCTAGTATAAAATGCCTGCGTGTCTGTTTGCAGTCGTTAACTGTCAGCAGTCTCAGTGACTGCATGTTTTTATGCAACCTGTTTTGCTTAGGAGTAGCCAGCATACAGGTGACTATACTAAAGCGAAAAGTAGTATGGACACAATTCCAGAGATCACTGTGTTGCCATCCACATCTTGACGAAACCAACCTTGAACACTATTGAATGTGTTACGGCATTACAGTACTTGTTCCCACAATATAAACAAATCTGTAACTTTATGAACACATAAGACTAGAGCCATCATCTAATTTTTCACTCTCCCATTTTTTCTACTCCCATTTTTTGGTCTGGAACAAAAATGATTCTCATCTTCTACATATACATATCCTATATAGAATAATAATTACGAAACTTTCCGTATATCGCGGATTCGAGGCTTTTACATTGAGTGCAGATGTGCAGATATCTGCAACTGGATTTTAAAAGGTCAACGAAGGAATTATGCCCATTTTGGGGCCTACTTGTTGACAAATAACTCTGAAATTTTGTATGATGTATGAGGAATACTGGAGGTTGATGAATTCAGAAATCTGAAACTTAAAATTAAAAAATTTAATAGTTTTAAAAATTTAAAATCTTAACTTGGTAAGTTGGCAGGACCAAGGAGATCAAAAATGTGAAAGCTAAGGTTGTCAGCTTAATATTATGTAGGCTGATGCTGATCTAACAGAAAGCTGAATCAAAAACAGGATTGCAGATCCGTTTTGACCCCCCTAGGAAAATATATTCAAGTTTTCTGCTAAATCGAAGGGAAAAAATTTGTATTCTCTGGGTGCCCTCTTGCCAACTTCTAATTTTTAAAGTTTTAGATTTTCGAAGTCCACACACACGCACACACACACACACGCACGCACGCACGTCATTTATGGACATGTCAAATAGCAAAACGTGTCAGATCGTGAACTGACCAAACATTTTTGGCAGATTGCAATCTGACATGTTAGACAGCAGTAGAGTTATGTCTGTAGAGCCATGTCAGATTCCGCTAAACCCGTTTTCTAGGCTTTATTTACGTGTTATATAGCTAAATAAATAAATAAATAAATAAATAGATATATATATATACATATATGTATAACATAGATTTTCCGTGGTTGCAAAAGTGTGTAAAGATACGTTTTGTGAGATTCGTGCTTGACAGTTGGTCAAAGTCTTTCGGCACGCTGGATTAGGTCCTGAAACTTAAAGTAATCATAGGCCCTATTTCTTTAAAGACTAAATGGATTAGATTAAAATTAACCCGCATTAAAAATAGCACCTCGGATTAAACGGATTAAAATTTAATCCAGCGAGTTAAACTAGTTAAAAGGATTAAATTTAATCCCATTTCTTTAATGCTCGTAAGATTAAAATTTTTAATCTAATCTTTATTCACACTTCGGATTAAAAAATGGAAGAGTTAATTTTAATCCGTTTAATCCGTCTCCTTCATTTTCAATTAGTTTTTAATCCTCGTTCAGCTACTCGGATTAAACGTATTAAAAGTTGGTGGATTAAAATTTTATATAGCAGTTTCTTTAATGGTGGATTAAAATCTACTTCTTTAATCCGCGGATTAAAAATTGTCTGATTAAACGAGTTAAATCCGTTTAACCCGTTTAATCCAACCATTTTAATCTTTAAAGAAATAGGCCCATAGTGAGAGAAGTCCAGTACTTTTGAAAAAGTATTTGAAATACTGCACTGGTTAGGACAACCATCCATGATATGCTTCTTTCACTTCTGGGGCCAATGTTATCAACGTCTAAACCCGGGTTAACTCGCAAACCCGGGTTAACTTCGCTATATTTAACACATAAAGTTAACCCGGGTTAGCTAGCGACTTAAGGGGGGTCACTTTGGTCAAAAATCGATAGTCACGGATTTCGCTCAATTTCACACATAATATGCCCCCATATGTTCTCAAAAATAACTTAGAATATTAGCGTTCGAAATCAAACTGTGACAGATTTATTCAGGTTCAAAGCCGGAAAACTTGAAAATTCCGGTGATGAGCCCTGCAAGGTCAGGTTGAGTTGAGACCAAACGCGACCGAAAACAAGGTTAACCGACACACCAAATAAAAGCCTTTACCATGCCTTTACTAAGGTAATATTTAAGTGCAGACGTGGCTCAAGGCCAGCTATCCAGGCGTTCATAATGAGTGCTTGAGTGCTGCACTGACCCAACCTTGCAGGACTGCCCAGTATAACTTTAACTCGTTTTATCTTGCACAGACAACATTTTAGACCCATGGTTCTATGAGAAAAGTTGCTCCTCGTTCCGTTAGCTATAGATTGATACCCAATGTGCCTATATTTGGAAAAATTTTAAAATTGGCATTTTCTACCTATAAAAGATCAAAGGTGCCGTCACAACAGTCATGTTCAGTATTGACGCATTTGTTTGGCCACATTATGTGACAGACATGGATATATTAATTAATCTGCCAAGTTTGGTGATTTTTACCACATAATGAGTGAGAAATTATCAAAAGAATGTGAAAATTATGAGAAATGGCCATTTTTAGCAAAATTTGCTGTTTTTGTGGCAAGTTTTTTGAGCTTACTGTAGATGATAGAAACATGCGAGTACTTTTATAAGACGTGGTTTTATGCGTAGAGTGCAGATATCTATTGGCCGTTTCTGTAGCTTTTGCCAATCGTTCAGGACAAGCAAAAGAGTACCGTAGGTCCTGTTTTTCATGGTCCAAAAATGGCCGATTTTCCAAAATTCTGACTTTAAAAATTCGCCAAAAATCCAATACTGAACAGAATCGCTTCAGAGGAGATAGCTGCACTCTACAATATGTCCTTAATGGTTCTGAAAAGGTTTCAGAGTTCTGACTCTTATACAGCGAAAAATTTTTCTGCCACAACCTTTTTAACCTAACTTTTTCACTTTCCTATGTTTAACACATGTCGAGGTCATCTTTGAGGGCCTGTACAGAACGATAGAAGCAATATTTCGTAAAGCGCTCTTGTCTTGTTTCGCGGACACATGGGGACTACAAAATATATGAAAATGAGCAAAATCGGAGATGGTCGAAAAATCGGCAAAAAAGTGACCCCCCCTTAACCCGGGTTTCAGTGTTGATAACATTGGCCCCCTGTAGTAGTTATAAACTAAAGTGTAGTGGTGGTTCATTTTTAAACGAGTAATTGCAAATTAATAAGATAGGTTTGTCTGTGGCTAATCATGCTTATGCATGCTTAAGTAAATGAAATATACCTCTATACCTGTTCTAAATTAATAAATATTTGATAAATTATTTATTTGGCGCAGTATAGACGGAATTTGTTATCATGGCGAGGGAGGTTTTGCGTCGGAAAGAGACGGACGATCGAAAGTTTTTCAGTAACTGTTCTCGAAAAATTTTGTTATCAATGAAAAACATGAAAAAATTGACTGTGCTGTTCCCATGACCAAGTGTAACCCCGATGTAGAAAAGGGGGATATATCTCGGATCTGTCACTCCAAGAAGACATAGCATAAATATAGGACTCCAAGCAATTTGATGGGAGATAAATGCTTTAAATGAAGTCTTAACCATTTTTATTTCATCACGCAAACGCCTATCTGATTCGCTTATTTTTCCTCCAAACATAATTGCTTGGGATCCTACGCTGTGTCTAATTGTTTTGTAAATTTTAAAATAAAAATAAAAAGTAACAATAATGGCACTCATTATGGCCACACTGCAAAACAAACTGTAGCTATAATTTGTCATGTCAATAGTGCACATTCTGAATCCTTTGTTGAATTTTATTACTCCCCAACCAAGATGATTTGGTAGTTGAATAAGCAAGCAGAAAGCATATGTCATTATCATATAACCACCGATTTTAGGCCAGGTGAAATACAGAAGAAATTTACCGTAGTCGCATACGTAGAAGTACCTAAAATAAAGTGTAGCATGCCGTGATATTCATGTCATATGATTATTAAAATATTATATTGCTTTGAGTTCAGTACTCCTTACGGTAATAGGATTGAAAATCTGCTATACAGCTGCACCTGACGTCTATCAGAAGCTAAGCCTTATATGAACATTGTAACTTTGCTTTGTATGTAGTTTTATACTTAATCACACATTCTGGAACCAATTCACACTTATTTAGAAGAATTTACAAAAATTTTAGATTCAACCCTTAGACCTTTCTTGTTAACGTGTACAAATGAGTTTACTGAAATCAGTGCTCTAATTTTCGGAAGTCCACACTTTGTTTTTGTGCCCAGACACTACTAGGGAAAGAAGTTGAGAGAGAACCCACAACCTTCGGTTAACTAGACCGACGCTCTACCGATTGAGCCACCCAGGCACAATCGAACCAAGCTTAAGTTTGAATTCGTTCCCAAACTGTAGTGACACGTCTTTGAATAGGCATATAGCCCTGCCAAAGACACACACCCCGCGAGACAAGCTCAAGCTGACAGGTGGTGCACGATGGATGTAGAAAGATACAAGATGACAGACGAAAGAAAGAAAGCTGTCACTACAGCACCACAGACCCGAAAAATTCGGGCCTGAGGTGGTGATCGAACACCACAACCTTCGGTTAACTAGACCGACGCTCTACCGATGGAGCCACCCAGGCACAATCGAACCAAGCTTAAGTTTGAATTCGTTCCCAAACTGTAGTGACACATTTTTGAATAGGCATATAGCCCTGCCAAAGACACACACCCCGCGAGACAAGCTCAAGCTGACAGGTGGTGCACGATGGCTGTAGAAAGATACAAGATGACAGACGAAAGAAAGAAAGTTGTCACTACAGCACAACAGACCCGAAAAATTCGGACCTGAGGTGGGGATCGAACCCACAACCTTCGGTTAACTAGACCGACGCTCTACCGCTTGAGCCACCTAGGCACAATCAAACCAAGCTTAAGTTTGAATTCGAGTCCCATATATATATATATATATATATATATATATATATATATATATATATATATATATATATATATATATATATATATATATATATATATATATATATATATATATATATATATATATATATATATATATATATATATATATATATATAGCCCATATAGAAAACTGAAACGTTGTGGTTATTTTGCGGGTATCTTGTTTCCTGCGAGCCGCCGGTAGCGGTTGGATAGCGGACCAAAATTTCTACCTTCTGACAAGAAAGTAGATTTTATCTGATACTAAACCACACATTTACCTGCATACGGATATCCAAGCCATACTGAACATCGAAGCATAACAGCCGGGAGCGCAAATGGTACATAATACAGCGCACAATGTATGGTGATCCGTGAAATACTGTTCGCCAAGTATTGCTCCTAGTTTTGAAGCAGATAAACAATAGATACTAAGCTTTGAAAGTGTTTGTGACCAAGGCTGCAAACCATTTCTACCACTATTCTAAGTATTCTGTGCAAAATCCTCTCGCAACACGAACACAAAGAAAACGAGGAATGCAAAGACAAATTATAGCATTGTTGTTAAAGGTTAATATTTACGAACATATGCTAAGTGATATAGGGAGGCTTGTTTGGGCTATATGCTCCTTCAAATATAAGCTATTGGATATATTATTAATGGCTTGGATTTTTACTGAGAAATAGTGCTATTAATCCAATGTCTCGGATGAGTGGAAATGCTTGTCTCTAGAACCGGCGATACACAAGCCTTCTACCTGCCAAGAGCTGGAAGCGGGGAGGGTCTTGACTCACTGAAACCTCCTGCGTTAGTTTGTTTGCAAAGCATATACATGTTACGGGCAGATGAGTAAATTGGACACTGCTGAAAGTATCCAGACAGCTAGATAAATTATGCATGTGCGCAGACAGATAGATAAATTTTTACAATATCGCATTCTGTCTGGACAGATGAGTAAATTATCTATGTGTCCAGAGCAGGGTTGGACACATGCGTAAATTTTTAAACTATGAACTAATAGTGCAATATAGCTGTTTTTAACTTTAGTACTGTATTATCTTTTACTTTATTTTTATAATAGTTTATGCATAGTTCTAAAACTTGTTATTATGTTTTATTAGCTTATGTTTTATTATTTTTTAAATTTCATTTGTTCTTGTTAACTTGACGCAACATTTACTATATATTGTACCGGCTTATTGACTGCTATTGATGATTTATTTGTTAATTGACTAATTATAATTATTTTATGTATATGTCGCAGTAATTTCTGTATTCAGTAAATACTGTATTTACTGGCCGATTTCAGTAAATACGGTATTTACTAGTAAGAATGGTATTTTCTTTAAGCTTCCTATCTTTACACGTAAATACCATTTTTACTGAAACTCGCCCAGTAAATACTGTATTTTCTAGTAAATTCTGTATTTTATTTTAAACACCTTTGTCTTTGTGTGTGGCTAGGAAAACAAAGGACATGCCGACGTCATATATAAAGTCAAAGGATAGGTTATGCATAGAAACAATATGTACAAAGGGGGTGCATGAAGATAAACTTCAGAAGTTGAAAACAGTTTACAAACTTAAAACATAGGTTAATGTTAATCCAGTTAACACATTAAAAGCAGTTGTGCTAACATGTTAATTAAAGATACACTATAAGTTTAGTTAAAGTTTTAAAAATGCTATTTGTGTGTTTTTTAAATTAGGAAAGCAAGTTTAAAGTAACTAATGAATTTTTAATTAATCGTAATACATTATGAATATATAATACATGTGTATATCTGTTTTGATTTTAAAAGCTGTGTTAAAATTTAAATAATTTTTAAATTTTGTAAATATTGTTTTAAACTTCTAAAGTTTATCTTCATGCACCCCCTTGGTACATATTGTTACTATGCATAACCTATCTTTTGACTTTAAATATGACGTCGGCATGTCCTTTGTTTTCCTAGCCACACACAAAGACAAAGGCGTTTAAAATCAAATACAGAATTTACTAGAAAATACAGTATTTACTGGGCGAGTTTCAGTAAAAATGGTATTTACGTGTAATGATAGGAAGTTTAAAGAAAATACCATTCTTACTAGTAAATACCGTATTTACTGAAATCGCCCAGTAAATAAAGTATTTACTGAATACAGAAATTACTGCGACATATATACTTATTTCTGAACTACATGTATTTAGTGTTGTATTAACGTAATCTAAAATGGAAACCAACGGTGAAATTAGCACTAATCAAATTTATGTACATAATTACAATTATATAATAAGAGATTAGACAATGAGTAAATAGATAATAATAATAATAATAATAATAATAATAATAATAATAATAATAATAATAATAATAATAATAATAATAATAATAATAATAATAATAATAATAATAATAATAATAATAATAATAATAATAATAATAATAATAATTAACTTAAGCCTTAACGCTAGATATTTCGTACCATTTAACACAAAAGGTGGCACTAAATTAATTCTATCAAAAAGGTAGAATTTCACAGTTGGTTCCCATATTAATCTAAGTTTAAATATATGTAGCTCACAAATAAGTACATAAAATAATTAATTATCAAATAAACAAGTAACCCCTAAAAGGGGCAACATTTCGCCCCCGCCTTGGTGCGGCTTCGGGTATAAACTTTGAGTTTATCTCGCATAAAGTCGTTAAAATGTAGTAAGGAACAGCTAGGACATCTAGACTGAAAAAGAGAAACATTTCGGCCTTCATGGCCCATATCAGATAAAAGTCACGTTTTGATGCGTTCTGATCTACTAATTCTTTTCCTTGGAGCTTTTATTTTCACGGGGGTTCTTAGTTTTTTGTAAAGATTTGATCTAAAACTATGTTTAGTTTTACTATTTTTAGGGGGTTCTTGCGATTCTTACTTTTACCTTGACATGGGCCGAATTGATAAATATTTGTGTTGTGCTATTAGCAAATAAGTGTTAATCCACCAGAACTTGTCTTGTCCCAAGCTTACCCCCACATTGACAATAAGCACAGAACAGTCTACCCTTTAAAATAACAATAAAACATCAAATTTTGCTGAATCTGAGGAAACGAATTAATGTGAGTGAAAGCAACGGGACAAGGAGACGTCAACACAACTGATCGCGAAGCAGCGATTAGAAAATGATTCAGTAACATGCTCTCATCTAATTTGCATAATTTGCATTAAGTAAGCATTGCTTTGAAATTCGCGTCCAAGGGGGGCAAGAAAGAAATTTTGTTTAGCACAGGAAAATATTTAATCGTCCGCAACCAGCTTAATTTTAAGCTTTGAAAGAATTAAATTTTCGTTCAAAATAAGCACGTTAATATTTCTACAGCCTACCTTTCTACAAAACCTTCAATTTTAACAGGTTTTAGCTATGGCACCCTCTGATTTAAAAAGAGGAAGCAGCGGGATATACATGCTAAACATAAGCACTGATACTTGCCCAAGACAACTTCCAGTTCAAAAGTGGGTTCATCCATTCCAAGTATTTCGCCTTCGGCGAAATAATAAATTATCAGTAGCAGTCAATAAGCCGGAACAATATATCGTAAATGTTGCGTCAAGTTAACAAGAACAAATGAAATTTAAAAAAATTAGTTAAACAAGCGAAAAAACCACAGTAACAAGCTTTAGAACTATGCATAAACTATTATAAAAATAAAGTAAAAGATGAATACTAAAGTTGAAAACTGCTATAAACACAAATATATTGCACTATTAGTTTATAGTTTAAAAATTTACGCATGTGTCCAACCCAGCTCTGGACACATAGATAATTTACTCATCTGTCCAGACAGAATGCGATAATTGTAAAAATGTATCTATCTGTCTGCGCACATGCATAATTTATCTATCTGTCTGGACACTTTCAGAAGTGTCCAATTTACTCATCTGCCCGTAACATACACACTATAAGGGGGGGTCCATTTTTGGCCGATTTTTCGACCATCTCCGATTTTGCTCGTTTTCACATATTTTGTTCTCCGATTGGTATATTTTAACGAGTTTTTGAAATTACAGTCGGATCTTTTACGGTTAATGAGTAATTTCACTTCAAAGTTGAGATCTCATGTGTTAAACATAGGAAACTGGAAAGTTTCAATTTTTTGACTAGTGTCAAAAAATCTCGAAACTGGGCAAAGATTATCATCATAATTTGGTATCGTTAGAAACGTCTATTTATACACTTTGATTTGTTGGAATTAGATTTTTGATTTAGGTCTTTGAATTTTTTAAATAATTTTTGAAAGCTGCTGACTGCGAAAATTGACGTTTTTCGTTAGTGGAAACTGGGGGGTTGTAACTTTGAGCAAGCATTACAAAAATTCAAAGGCCTAAATCAAAAATCTAATTCCAACAAATCAAAGTATATACATAGACGTTTCTAACGATACCAAATGATGCCTATAATCTTTGCCCAGTTTCGAGATTTTTTGACACTAAAAATTTGGTTTTTTACCAAAATTTTGAATTTTTTCGATTTTTTGCCTATTACATGAGACCATTGCAATCAGCAGCTACCAAGTACCAAAATATCTCGTTTCTCGTTATTTCTGGTGGCTGTAGTTCAGTGTTGACTACAATTATTCCTGTTAAGTAGCCCAACGTGGTCGCTGCATCCCAATCTGTCGGACTGGCATCCATATAGCAAAAATATCGATTTTTTCAAATTTCTCAAAACATGACAAATTTGACATCAATCGAAAGCTCTTAATGCGGGGAACATTTTTTCTTCTTGGGCTATGGTCCTCAAATGCACCAAATTGAAGTTAATGGCTGTTAAAGGGTTTTGTGATCTAACCTCAACATTGGCTGTGCTGCTCCCTAAAAGTCGTTAAAAAAGCATGAAATCACGTTTAGCCTGGCAACACCGGGGCAAAATTAATTCTTTAGATCAATTTTCAAATGTACACCCCGTTGAAGCTCTAAAATCAAAGACTGTTAAGGAAAATTGCTTTTTTTCTCAAGCGGTACCCTCGTTTCGCCCATTATTACAATTGCAAGCAGTTGATAGCTCGTAACTCGTGGAGACATGGATGAAACAACTCAATATTTAAATTTGGTACGCACAACATGTGCGGCTATATTATGTGTAAAAATGAGCGAAATCCGTGACTACAAATTTTTTCATGGTGGACCCCCCCCCCTTAAGGGGGGGGGGGTCGCCGGGTACCAAATTTTATAGTCACCGATTTCGCTCAATTTTGGCTATAATATATCCCCATATGTGTCCAAAAACAAGACAAGTTTTTAGAGTCCAGGATCAATCCAGGGAAAAGATATTGCAGTTCAAATCCCTACAATTTAGTATTTACGCCACTATGCCTCGCTGAGGGCTTCGAAGTCGTGTGCACATAGGATGACAAAAGACTACGGCATGGCCAATAGATCAAATTGAAGCCTCTATCTGGGGCTATTTATTGCTGTGCAAATGACAATGATACACCAAGCACCGAGCGAGAAACGGCGTTTGAACAATTTGCTCAAGCTCCTTCCGACTGTTATTTACTTCAAACTTTAACGCGCTCTAACTTTCTCATACTGCTTTGTAGAGACTTGGTGCAAGAAGATAAAATGTTCAGGACATCGAGAGCTTCAATTTGATATAAAATTTGGCTATATTTGAAAAATTTGAAAATTTGCCATTTTTTGACTATAGGCCTCCGACGTCGCACTGAGGCATGCGTCCGGAGTTAAACACCAGCAATTGCCGTGAAATTTAGCACACATCTTCCTTTCATTTGTGCAAACTGGCACACCGAATTTGGTTGGGATATCTCGGGTTTCACCCGACTTATAGACCATTATATTCAAAAATTTTAGAAAATGGCGTATTTTGAGGCAAAACGCCAACGCGGTGACCAAAAGTGTGATCTACTCCCAAGCAGGAGCACGGATTTTGCATATGCATATTGAAGCTCTATTTGTGTACTGTGTTAATATCTACACGCGAAATTTGTGCAGTGAATGGTTAGTTCAGGGCATGACGAAACATTTCTTCGGTGGCATTTTTGTAAGTCAGAATTTAGCAAAAACCGGCTTCATTAAGATTTGAAAATTTCTAGAAAATCGTAGAGCTAACACAAAAACACCTCATATAGATATTAACGCGCTACCTAGTCCAGATTACCATTTTGCCAAGCTATAGCTCATTTGCTCTTGTACAGCGCTCAAACTTTTGGTCACCGCGAAATTTTCCTAACTTTTTCGGTTTCCTATGTTTAACACATGTCGAGGTCACCTTTGAAGGACAATTGTGAATGATAGGGAAAGTTTTGCAACAAACGTAACTGTCTTGTTTTGGGGACCCATGGGGACTACAACATATGTGAAAATGAGAAAAATCGGAGATGGTCGAAAATTCGCGACCCCCACCCCTTAAGTAGAAATAAAATGCAATACCGTCCCCATTTCAGTTGATGTATCCGTTTTTGTTAGCTATAACTGTGCAACTACTATTGTTGTTATTACAAACCTCTAAAAATAATTGGTATATTCCAGACAACTTACATATACGCTACGTCAGCTTTAAGCAATAAATCTTGGTTGACACATACCTGCATATTCTGAAGGAGCAATGATACCAGAAACTGTGAGATCGGCAATTGCCAGAGCAAGGTGAAATGCATTTTTTGGGACCCGATTTTCTTTCCATCTTAGCAGGGTGCATATTGTCTAAAAACAACTGTAGTCCTTGAAAACAAAAAATGGAGAAAAAGAAAGAATACTTTGTTTTGATCTAGAACTGGATGCCGTGACATTAAAATTAAAATTAAAGTCTAAAAACAATCGAGGTGCCTTCATCATCACATACTATGCACATAGCCGGTGATGGACAAATCTCCAGCCTTGTTCAACGCCTCGGGAATTGTTAAGACATTTATTCGGTGTCAGCTGTACCCCACTTAAGTTTAAAAATAAATTCAGGGCTGACACTACATACTTCTAACCGGTTTAGAACCAACTGGACTGGGGCGAACCGAAAAAATATACTTTATGGAAGCACTTTTGAGATATAAAAAAGAATTTAGCTTTCTGCATTTTTTGGTGGTGGCGGTGGTAGTAGTAGTAAACACTTTACGAACTTTTCTTGAGGACCAAAGATTTTCCTATCTAGGCAAGCTATTTTGTTTCTGTGGTTGGGGGATTAATTACCACATAAATCTAACAACACGTATGTACTTACCAACAAATTACCGCATACACCGGCTAATGATATACCAGCGCCAACTGAGACAAAAAGAATAGTGGCTCCTTTGTACTCAGTATCCATAAAATTAAAAATTGAAAGTTGCCACATAAAATAAAAATTGTAGTGCTTAACATCTGATAAACTCAAATTTAACCCCGGAAAAAGCCACAGATAATTCTTCAAGAACTGGTAGTGTTGGGAGGCTCCTGGTGAAAACTGACCCAAGAATCTCGAAATAGCGGAAAACTGCATGTTCGAAAAGTTCGTCTTTTAGGGGTTTATAAACTGCTTGTGGATTAAACCTTGTGCAGAACTTTAAATAAAAGGTAACTTTTTCTCAGTTATCTTATTGCTACAGCGCCTATTTCTTTAAAGATTTAATGGTTGGATTAAACGGAATAAAAGTCAGCCGGATTAAAATGTTAACGGCTGTTTCTTTAATGCAGGATTAAGCGGATTAAGTGGATTAGAATTAACTCGTTTAATCCAACCCCTAGGATTAAACTAGTTAATTTTAATCCGTCTAATCCGCCATTAAGCGATTAAAAATTTTAATCCGCCAACTTTAATCCGCTTAACCCGCCTAGCTGCACGAAGATTAAAAACTAAAGTCTGACAAAAAATCTTGGTACCGAACTCTGAGCGTCTGTCCTGAATAAACCTTTGAAGTTAGTCTATATAGAGTATATATTTTCCGAAACCTCAGGAGGAGAATCCGGTGAAACCATCATATCCGGTCTATAACCGGTTAGCGGATACCAAATCGATAAAAACGCTTCAGATTCGGAAAGAAAATGCTAATTAATTCACGCTCTAATATATTGGTCCTTGGCCCAAGACATTTCCGAAAATCCGTTCACATCCGGTCCATGTCCGGTAACCGGATGTCTAGGTCACAAAAACTGTATAGCAAGATGGTGTAACGTTCAGCCGACTCGGGGAAGGATTTGGCCGGGCAGGCTCAAGGGAAGGGGGAGAAAGTGCGAATGCCTTACAACAGTTTAATTTAGTAACTACTAGCACACCTCAGTTAAGAGGATAATTCTCACGATAATTTCAAAACATAGCATAACCTCAATTAAGAGGATTACTGATCGAATGATGCGATTACGAATACACTGCCTCAGTTAAGAGGTGTCTTAGTCAAATGATTAGCAGTTAATATGAAAACCTCAGTTAAGAGGGAAGGTCCAAAGACCACAGCAATGCATAGAAACTAAGATAGATCAAAATTGGTGAGTTCTCAGTGAGCGTCGTGCAGGAGCACACCGTCTGCAGTCGAAGAAAATGTACGAACTAACTTTTGAGAGAAAATGTGAAACTATATTTAAAGTGAATTTAGATTAGACAAAAACAGGGTTAGTTTAAAAGAAAAGTAATGAAGTTTTGCATAGTTTAGGGTTATTGGGGCATAACAAGTAGGATGTTATGACGTTATGCCCCCAAGAATTTAAAAGTTAATGAAGCAAAACTGACACGAAATGCATTGCCGCGTTACATCTGCCTCTCCTGAAAAGGAGCGGCCCCCGCGAAAACTTGAAAAAAACAAAGGAAAACAAACAGTGAGTTACTCTGAGTTCTGTGTTTAGGGCCTGATCAGCCAGTGGGGCAACACCACGGTATTATTGTCGTCCAGAAAGACGTATGCCACACTATGGGCGGACAGTTCAGGGCGGATCACTTGAGAAATCAAATGAGTCCTCAGGAAACGGGCTATTTTAGGGCGAAATACCCGCTTCACTGCATCTTCCACCCTGGTGTAGACCCCATCCGCCAGGAGAGTATAGATTAAATCCAGAACAACCCGGATGTTGGGAGTGGGAATGTCACACAGAATGATTGCACGTTGAGCCGCTGCAGTCAGCGTGCGACGCGAACGGGCCCGGCTGCTAGGTGCCGTGTTGGCACCCGCCGCTTGGACCTCTTGGCCAACCAAGAGCATAGCTAGGTCCGTGAGGTCGTGAACTCGGGTTTGGTTCTTCAAACACATATTCACCAGCCACATGGCCCCCAACAGCTGTACCAAGAAAGCCCCCTGTTCCCCCGAGGAAACCTGGGAATGAAAAATGCGCACGGCATTATACAAAAGTTCACGCTTGGGCCATCTACTAATGGAACCCCGGGATGTGAGAGGGGAGGCAAAATTTAATGTTTTCAGGCGGGCGTCCAGTTCCTCACTCAAAGTTTTCAGAAGAGTTTGGCAGTCATTGCTGTCGATGGGGCATTGGATTCTCGTATAATTGGGGAAATTGGTGTTCGTCGCGAGGTAAAATTGGATACTGCGACGGATCGTATGACCGAGCTCTTGAGACCAGTCAACAGTGATTCGCTCGTAGCGAGGACGGTCGCAGCTGCAGTTACTGCGAAAGCAATTCTGACACGTCAGAACGCAAAGCAGAGGGTAGCGCTCGACTCGTCCTCGCAACAATTGTCACAGTCACTTTTGGCTCCGCGCGTCTGGAAAACACTGCAGAAAGGTGCAGGGTCTGTCTCATGCTCCACCAAAAGTTTTGTGCAGCGGCTGCACCGCAAGCACAGACAAAACTCGGAGCGAAGCTTGCAGGCTGGGCAAGTGGATGTTCGCGAAGGGGGCGGCTGAGCCGGCAGGGAAGCCGATGTACCCGCTGGTAGAGGGTCACGCTCCAGCGCCGCTGCCCAAAGGTTATCTTCACCGACCTGATGGGTAATGTCCTCATCAATGATGAGGTTACCAGTTGGCGTCGGAGGAGTTTCTGGTCTCGGACAAGGAACCGCAGAGTCCTTGGACATGATTGTCAATGAGGGTCTTGCTTCTGCCGATAGACTTATAGTCACCATCGAAGCGGTCGCTGTCGCTGTAGATACGGAACCAACTTCGCTTGGGCGCTCGAAAGGGAAGCCCTGAAATTGGCTATTGACCGAATCCCCTTCGTCCATCAGAGAAGTTGGGGGGCGCGAGACCCGTGCCGGGGGGACTGGTTGAGCTGGACGGAAAACAGGCCGTGGAACAGGAGTCGGCTCCTGCTGGGGCGGAGGAGTGGGCGAAACCTCCATGATCTGCATTGGAGCCAGGAGGGGACGGCGAATGCGGCAAACCGCCGTGACAGGGTTGACAAAATGCAAACCCGGCGGAGGCAAAACTGGATAAGGGTAGCCGTAAACCCCCGCACTGCTGATATGTGGGGTTGGAGCGTGTCCAATTCCAATATAGGGGGATGGGGCTGAAACTGGTGCCACGGACCGCTGGAACCCAAAGGTCAATGGCTGGCCACAATATTCGCAGTTATCCGCCGAGGCGCTGGCTCCATCTATTTCACAAAAGTCAATGCCATAGCTAGCCCCACAAAACTGATTCCGGCACTTCACTGTTATACGCATACTGACTACAGAGTTGAGACAACAAGAAACTAGGCCAATTAAATGTGAATGCACGGCAACTTATGACTGAAATAATGAGAATTAGTATCAGTAAACTTTAATTGTAAAGTGCCTTAGGCAATGTGGAAAGGTCAGTTTGTCCCCAACAATATTTATACGTTGTAGAATGTTCTCAGACGCACAATCTATTATATCATCTATCATAGTTTGTAGTTTGTCCAGCGGGTATAGAAAAAGGTCACATTAAAAGTCAATACCAAAACATCAGAATTAATTGGAAAGTGGAAGAATTGAGAAAGTTCTACATAAGGCCATATTTGAGACAGAGAACTGCTGGAAGCTATAGGAGTAGCAGAAATTTGAAAAAAAGGAATTGTAGTACTAGGACCAGAAAACTAATTTTTTTCATCCAGTTTGGTAGCATTATTGGGTTTGGGCATATATATATGTTAGTAGTAGGCAGGAAATGGAGGTTATGACACAGGTATTAATACAGGAAATGTTTAGTGGTAGTTTTGTGTTTACAGGGTAGGGTTGTATCGTGGCGGGGGACGATGAACTCGGACAGGGTAGCGTCGTTGAACGGCAGTTTCGGGTTCATCACCAGAAACCAACGGTTCCGGCATATTGTCTAAAAGTTGCTCGTCCTGTTCAGCGCCAGATGGGCTGTCATCGGTTGTCCTGTCCGCAAGAGCGGGTAGGAAGGGATTTCTATAGGCTTTCAGACGATTGCTGTGAATGACCTGAGGTGAACCGCTTCTTCTGCCGTAACACGGTACAACAGAGACAGTTGGCAGGTGAATTGATTTAATTTCAAAAGGTCCTTCCCATTTAAGGGCAAACTTTCGCTTCTTAGGGAAATTCACCAGTACTTTGTCGCCGATCCGCCACGCCGGTTCCTGAACTTCCCGATCATAGTTTCGCCGCTGTTTTTCCTGAGCCATTCGAATTTGATCTGAGGCTATGCTCCAAACAGCACGCAACTGTGATGTTAGCTGCTGCGCATACGTTGGAGCATCGACATAGCGCAAATCTTCTGGGAGCATCTCTAGGTCTACTGGCATGAGCGGAGTTCGCCCGTATAACATCTGAAACGGCGACATCTGTGTACTGTCATGGGTCGCACTGCGGTAAGCAAAGAGAACGAGGGGCAGGTAGATATCCCAATCAGTATTACCAGTATTTACATAGGTGGTTAGCATTCCTACCAGAGTTCTGTTGAAACGTTCTACCATGCCGTCTGTTTGTGGATGGTAAGGGGTCGTGGACACCTTCTTAGTGCCAGCCAAATCTAGAACATCAGCCAACAATTCCGACATGAAGTTAGTTTTCCGATCCGATAGCAGTCATCTTGGGGCTCCATGGCGACAGAGAATTTCTGACACAAAGATTTTAGCTACCGTTTGTGCGGTTTGGTCCGGAATGGCTGCGCATTCAGGATACTTGGTGAAGTAATTCATGAATACGATGACATACTTCATGCCCGATTCAGTTAAAGGAAGAGGGCCCAAAATGTCGACGCCAACGCAGTCGAAAGGTCCACCCACTGGGATGGAAACCATGGCAGCCTTTCCAGGTCGAACTGGATTTTTCCGTATTTGACAGCCATGGCAGCTTTCACAGTACTTCTTCACGTCTGTATATATATATTCGGCCAGAAATACTTCTCAATCAGTCGTTGGTAAGTTTTTCCGAATCCTTGATGTACTCCGAACGGATCGTCGTGGTAGCTTTCCATCAGTTTGGCGCGTCGATTTTGTGGCACAGCAATCTGTTCAAAAAGCATTCCTCTTGGACGTATTTTTGGATATAAATGAACTAAGACTCCGTCCTTTAGTGCATATCTGGGCGAAGCGAGAACAACATTAGCAGCCTTCTTAGCATCTTCAGGAATATCATTAGATGTCAGAAAATTGATCATATCAGCGAAGTCTGGATCTTTACGCTGTTCCTTCTTGATGTCTTCTAATTCTGCGTCAGATTCCTCACAGGTGATAGTGGAGATGTTATACTCTCGGGCTAGGCGGCATGCAGACACACTGATAGCCCGTGCCAGGTCGTCTTCAGAATTACCGTGTTTGGCAAAGCTAAGACGAGATAATGCATCAGCCACTTTATTGCTACGTCCAGGCTTATGTTTTACATCAAAATCATACTCTTGGAGGGCAAGTGCCCAACGAGCAATGCGGCCAGACGGAGTCTTGGTGGTCAGTAACCATCTCAGTGCCTGATGATCGGTCACCAACGTAAACTTATGGCCATACAAGTAGTGTCGAAAAGCCTTGACAGCAAAGACTACGGCCAGACATTCTTGCTCAGTGATAGTGGATTCGTTCAGCTTCGTTCAGAGTCCTAGAAGCATACGGCCCAGGATGTTCCATACCTTCTTTCTCCTGCGCAAGCACGGCACCTTAAGTCCCACTCCGCTTGTATCAACCGTGACTATAAAGGGCTTGGTGAAGTCAGGGAAAATGAGAACTGGATTTGAGATCAACTTCTATCTCAAAGTAGTAAAGGCAATTTCACACTCATCCGTCCATCGAAAAGGCGTGTTCTTCTTCAGAAGTTGATTCAGATGATATGCTATTGACGCAAATCCCGCAATGAAGCGGCGGTAGTAAGAACTAAGGCCAATAAAGGACCTTACTTCAGCCGCTGAGGTTGGACGAGGGAAGTTTTTCACTTTCTCCACAGTCTCGGGATTTGGTTCCAGTCCTTGGCTGGAAACTTGATGACCAAGATATACTACTTTATCTTGACAAAATGTGCACTTGCTCAGCTTCAGAACTAAATTGGCTTCCTGCAATCTGGTGAACACCGATTCCAAATCTTCCAGATGTTTGTCAAAGTCAGAGGAAAATACGACAATGTCGTCGATATATGCCAAACAGATTTGCCATTGCAGTCCGGAGAGGACAACATCAACCAAACGTTGGAAGGTGGCAGGTGCATTGCAGAGTCCAAAGGGCATCACGGTGAACTCGTAAAGCCCATAAAGAGTAGAAAATGCCGTTTTATCGGCATCCTTTTCTGCCATTTGAATCTGCCAATATCCGCTGGCCATATCGAGTGTGGTGAAATACCGTGCATTGCCAAGAGCATCTAAGATTTCATCAATTCGCTTCAATGGGAAGACATCCTTTCTGGTTAGGGCATTCAGTTTGCGGTAGTCAATACAAAATCGCAAAGTTCCGTCCTTCTTGGTCACGAGTACCACAGGAGAAGCCCACGGACTGCGGCTCGGTCGAATGATTCCTTTATCCAGCATCTTATCAATCTCGTTTTTCACAACCTGTCTCTGAGCAACAGGCACACGGTATGGTTGTTGTTTGATAGGAAGGGCATCACCGGTATCAATGGTGTGCTCCACTAGGTCTGTTCGTCCTAGTTCACCATCTGGGCCGACGAAACAATCGCTATATTTTATCAGCAAAGCCTGAAGCTGCTCCTTTTGTTCGGCAGTGATGTTAGGGTTATGTAGGCTAAGTTGATCCAAAATCCATTTGTTTTCAGCTGTAACTGATTGGCCTGGGATATTTACAGCGCTTATGCGATAGGGTGCGTTACGATCTGCTTCGCAACATTCTTCCAATGACAGTGTTGGCATGAAGAACGACTGCATTAGAGGTAGGATTCATAATTCTAATCGAAACGATTGAACCATGAGCTACAGAGGGCAGGTACGCTCTTGCTGCGTAGAGAGTCAGCTTCTCCATATTCTCAGCATGAGGTTCAAGCAACCCAGCGCCGTCAAACCCATTTCGTAGGTATGTGCACGGTACCATCATTTCACATCTGGCGGGCACCTGGATGTTGTCAGAAACTACCAATTCAGGTGTTCTCTTTTCTCGGAATAGTTTCAACTCCTGCCTTCCTAGTTGCACACTTCTATTGCTGAAGTCCAGTTCGATAAGTTTGAATCGTCGCAGCAGTTCCAATCCGAGGATCACTGGATGATGACGTGACATAGATCTCGTGCTCGAAACTATCATTGCCAACATGGATCATGGCTTTCACTGCTCCAGTCAGTGGGACAGGTTGCCCAGTTACGGAAGTAGCTGTGATGGCTTTGACTACTAGGGTATCTTGTACATGCTGCGGCAGTTTCTCCAAAATGTCTTATTGATGGATTATAGTGAGCTCACTCCCGGTATCCAGAAGCGCACGAGTAGGGAAGTTTTCAATTTGCAGTGCTATATGAGTCAAAGCTGCAAGGGGCGGAGAATCAGTCCTGATAGACCCCACATGAGATCCATGATCTGGTGGTGGTGGAACTAATGGCGTCTCCACGTTGGTCCTGTCATATGACGGCAGAGGACGAAACGTTGTGGATTCTCTCCCTTGTGTGGGAAAAGGTTGCATTTCTGTTAGTGGAATACTTGTTGGTGAAGCAGCTCTTCGATGTCTGTGCGGGACAGCAGGTGCTTCCGGAAGTAGGTCGCTGATCAGAGGAATTTCGCTTGGGTCATCCGTGCTCAAGTGGCCTGATTCCGGATCATACATTCCTTGAATCGTGCCAGCAACAGATCCCACAGAGAGATCTCTAGCCTTCCGCACTGTAGTGGCACGTGCGCGAGCTGCTGTTTGAGCTAGACCATTGAAGCCACTTTGACAAGCCGTCAACAGACGTGAGACATGAAGGTAGGCAATAAAATTGGTGCCATTAGGAAAACAATGAGCAAGGAGGAAGCCAAGTGTGACATAGAAGCAGCAAAGAAAGGTCCATATCTGGAACCAGTTGTATGACAAACCGTACAAGAATCCGAAGTAGCCTTCTCCCATGATCTGTGATATAAAGTTTTTGGCTCCGGATTCAACTGATTTGTTGTGGGCGGTTTTCATCCCAAGTGAGTCTAGGATCTTCCTCTGATAGTCCAATTCTCCAAACAGCTCATTGAGTGTGATTTGCGTCTGCAAATCAGACCAGTTGTACATGACAATCTGGTGGAAAATGGTAGGCTCTAACGTCCATGAGGAAGTATAATTCCAGTCGAAGATCCGCAATTCCGGAATATCATGGAGTTCCACATAAGTCCCATCTGGCCTGTACAACAAGGTCTTGTTTTGGAGTCTGAAAGGGATCTCCTGACTATGACTGCATTCAGCAGGAAGACCATGAGTTTGGACTATATTAGTGACTACGTCCATGTAGCCAATATGCTCTTCGCCATGGTAGCGGAATTTGATAGGAATCTCCTTTGTACAGGTGCCATTCATGGGTGCCAACCAGTAGTTTCCTGGTTTGATCACTTGGCAGGGCCAAACTTCTACGGCCATACCTCCTGCTCTGGCATAAACATCAGAACGTTGCAAGACGGCTCGCACTGCTAACGTGGGGTTGGCTAGCAGGTCGGCTTTAAGAATCTCCATTGTATTGGCTGCCATTTTACAGACAGCACCAAGAGCATGCGAGAGTGCAAAGCGGATATTCTGACTTTCTTTGAGGGTTACCGCTTGTAATGATGAGGCCAAGATGTCAGTGGTGACCATTCCGTTCTTTTCAGCCCAGTTTCGCAAAATAGGTATGTCGAGTGTTGACAAATACTTCTGTAGGGTAGCTTCTTGCTCGGGCTACAGTAGCATTTATAGGAGCATCCGTGCTTTGTCGCTTCTGCCGCGACGTTTTACGTCTGCGCAGCCAGTACAGTCGTTGGCCAAGGATGCGAAATGGAATTCCCTGGTCACTGACGAGCAAATTCTTGCCTTCACAGTCTGAAGTAGCCCATCCATTCCGGAAGGTGAGTGCCAAGTTTCCGTCTTCTGACAGCCAGTTCTCATCCCATTGGTGACCAGCCAATGGTTTCCATGGCAAAAATTCACAGCTCTCTTCTTTGCTGACATCCCAGAGCAAATGGGTGCCATCTCTCAGCTGACAACTGCCTGAGCTGTAATCACAATGGCTTACATCGCCGGCGGTGCTCTCCATAGTGTTGGAATGGTGTCGCTTATACACATAAGCTTCATGGAGGTAACAATTCGTGACTTCGAAATGCCTCCACTTACAACAGTAGATTCCTCCACCTGGATACCACCATTCAAGATTGTGTCCGGTTTCGTACAAATCACCCATTTTGAGGAGTGGTCCTTCCGAGCATTTTCTCCATTCCTTCATACTGTAACACTCGTCAGCATCGACCTGCACGTTTTCTTTCTTATCTTCTTCCAAATGATGATCACCGAAAAAGTACGTCATGACTTCTTTGGACTGCTTCACCTTCGTGCACTTGTAAGCGCGGGACTTGTACTGGACATAGTTTCGCTTATAGATAAGCACATCCGTAGACAATGGCTGAGATTCAGGATTTGTGAACGAGACTTCACACTGAAGAGGTTCAGGCAATCTCCAAAACGTTTTGCCTTCATCCGATAGGCAAAGCATCGGATGGTCCGGGGCGATCAGTGCATTGTCGCCCTTCACTGCACCGAAAAGCAAACTGAGCAACAGAAGGAAACCACTGAGACTCGCCAAACATCGTTTAGGTGAGGTCGACGAAGGGACTGGCTTCATGACCCAATCATCACAACTTCTGCTGCTCACGTGCCACATCGCTCACGCTGCCACATCACGTGCTGTAGTCGCACAGTTCAGGGAGTCTCGAGAATGATCTGTCAGCTGCGCTACCAACCGTTGGTTTTGTTCTGAAAGAATCTGGTTCATCTCGCGTTCTTGTGCTAAATCGTCCATCAAACGTCGTTCCCTTTCAGCCCATTGTGACGATCGGTCTTCGGTTTCGGTTTCCAACGGCATTCTAACGTTGATTGCGTTGATTCGTCGACGAGCGCCCATATTCTGTGATGGCTGTGGCGGCCTCAGAAGCTATGGACGGTTAACTGGTCCATTGGAAGACAGATATCTTCCGGTTGGTTGAAATCCATTATTCCCATTACGGGAATTTTGCATCTGCTGCGTTTGCGCTTGTCTCTGACGGCATGCTGCAGCATAGTGGCCTGGTCGACCACAATATTGACAAATGGGTCGAGAATCGGTTGTGAATCTTCGGGGCAATTCTTCTCGGCGGGAATCTCTGCCACCGTTTCGCTGTGGACTGTTTCGACTGCTCTGGACATCACGAGCAAGATTTCTGACTTGCTCTTGCAGCTGTTCAAGAGACCTTTGAAGAGAAGAGTTGGCACTGGAAGTATGATAGGTTGGCGCCGGTGCAAATGGCACAGCTGCGGCAAGAGACCCAATCGAGACTGGCCGCGGAGGTGCCATCAGAGGTGTAGCCGCGGATTGCGGGTGTAGATTCTCCAATGCTTCTAGTTGTTGTGCTTTCTGCACGGCTTCTTGAAATCCTGTAGGATTCAACGGGAACAAGGCTCGCTGATAATATGGGTGCAGATTATGCAGAAAACTGCGGAACAACAAGGTATCTTTTGCATCAGGAGCCATTAGCCGTCATCGGCCAATTTCTGGAGTTGCCAGGCAAAATCTGCGATGCACTCATTAGGGCGCTGTTGTCTGGAAACCAAACTAAGGCTGGCCAAAATCTGCGCTTCTTTTCTTTCCAAAGCATTGATGAGAGCATCCTTCAGTTGTGGGTAGTCCGCTTTGATCGCGGGGTCCGGCTGGACCAACTTCTTCTGGGCTTGTTCCCGAAAGTAGACAGGGACCAGTCTGGCTTTCGTTTCATCATCATATTGCTGAGCTTCTGCCACCACTTCGAAGATCGAGAACCAATTCTTGATGTTCTCAGATGGACTGCCGTAGAATAACGGAACAGCATTTTTTGGAAGATCCAATCGATCTGTCTGACCTCCAGGCATGGCGATTCCGTGATTAGCAAGTTGATTTACTGTGGCTTGGAGATTCTGGACTTGTTGTACTTGGTTTTGCTGTTGAAGGGCAGAGATGAACTGCGGGTCTATACTGTCGACGCCAGTTCGAACTGTGAGGAGGTATTGTTTAACTTGGCTGATAATCTGATCAAGGTCCGTTCGGAGGCTAGCTATGTCCTTCAGGAGACCAGTTACGTTGTGGTTGAGGCTGTTGAGATTGGTACGGTCCTGATGAATCTGGTAGGCTTGGTTCCTGATTTGATCCTGAAGTTCTTCCGGCGTTAGAATTCTTCTCTGCAATCCTTTGCCTGAGGGTTCAGCGGCGGCTGAAGAGCTTGTGGCCGTAGAGTTTGCTTCAGTTGTTGGTGGAGGCGCACCAGTTTCACCTGTGGCTTCCGTGGCTTGGGCGGCTGAGGTTGTTCTTCGGGTTTTAGGCGCGCTCCGTGGTGTCATGCAGTGTGGATACTGATGATCCCACCGCTGCCACCAAATGTAACGTTCAGCCGAGTCGGAGAAGGATTTGGCCGGGTAGGCTCAAGGGAAGGGGGAGAAAGTGCGAATGCCTTACAACAGTTTAATTCAGTAACTACTAGCACACCTCAGTTAAGAGGATAATTCTCACGATAATTTCAAAACATAGCATAACCTCAATTAAGAGGATCACTGATCGAATGATGCGATTACGAATACACTGCCTCAGTTAAGAGGGGTCTTAGTCAAATGATTAGCAATTAATATGAAAACCTCAGTTAAGAGGGAAGGCCCAAAGACCACAGCAATGCATAGAAACTAAGATAGATCAAAAATTGGTGGGTTCTCAGTGAGCGTCGTGCAGGAGCACACCGTCTGCAGTCGAAGAAAATGTACGAACTAACTTTTGAGAGAAAATGTGAAACTATATTTAAAGTGAATTTAGATTAGACAAAAACAGGGTTAGTTTAAAAGAAAAGTAATGAAGTTTTGCATAGTTTAGGGTTATTGGGGCATAACAAGTAGGATGTTATGACGTTATGCCCCCAAGAATTTAAAAGTTAATGAAGCAAAACTGACACGAAATGCATTGCCGCGTTACAATGGGTAGGTCACAGTTTCGCTGATTGATTTTTTGCATTTGTCGGGACGAAATTAGTCTGTATAGGAAAGGTAATCCGATTTCGACCAAAATTGCGTGATTTATGGTCGTATCCGGTTCGAAAAAACGACAAAAACCGGTCTAATGCTCGGAGTCGCGGTAAAATGTTCGTTTTTGGCACAATAAACATTTGTGAGGTTTGGTCCTATGTGCTCTTATTATTTCGGAATAAGACCGGAATTCGTGTTACTTCCTAGAAAAGTGCGGGTTCAGGTCTAAGGTGTGCGACGTAAAGAAACCTACGTCACTGTTGCTCCTTCATCTAAGAAAACTTACAAAGTACACTTTACTATAAACGAAATAAAAATCGTACAGAAATCAAACAAACGGTTATACAAAACTGACGTGAATTGTCGCAAATAAATCAATACAAGAAAGAAATTGGTTCAAAGTGTGGAAAACATGTCAAATCATAGTGTATCATAATGGCGGATCCCACTCACTAGACGACACTAACCCCCACTTCAACTGCCCTAAACACCGGTTCCGACAAAGTCTTTTATAGTGAAAAGAAATCAAGAAAGCCAAACATCTGCACGACTTAAAATGATTGATTGTTTATCATGTCCAGAATTTAGACTGTAGTGTCAGCTGTCTTTGATACTTACTCTGTAAACAAAATATTCTACAAAAGATGCAGTATTAGCACCAAGTATACTGTAGTGCTAACTTCAAGACCAAATACAAAATACAGATGGATCTTACTGTAAAGTACTGTAAATTGGATTACGTAAAATACTGTAATTTCAAGCTCTTAGGCTTAGCCTTAACATGAGGTACCTGACTAATATTCCACACTGGGAGGCTACTCTCATTTTACCGGTGAAAGTGTAATCGAATGTCCGGTCGATTCGCGGTTCTGAGCCTAGAAATTTGAGATTTCATGGGCTGTTATCTCAGTGTCCGGTTGGTCCGGAAGTCCAGGAAAACTAGAAAATTCCGTTGCATTTTTCCCGTCTACGACGTGTTTATTCACAGAATTTATGTAAACTTTTTGTTGGCCTGCTATAGTCACAGGCTTCTTGTGCTGCATGTTAAGCTACAGACTGGAGCTTCTGTAAATGTTACAACACTTGCGTATTTTAGTGCACCAACTGTAGCAAAGCTGAAGTCTGCAACAGAAAGTGACGTTAACAGTAGAAAAGTGGTCGGGTAAATAAGCAGCTGCACAGGATTTTTGGCAAAATTAATCCGAGGGGTTTCCAACGTTATCCCGTCTACAATTCTACGACGTTCCTTACTGCATGTGCTTTTCCTGCTGCTCCTCGGCGCAGCAGGTCTACTATGATCGGTTTTGAAATAAGATTTACACACAGACAGTGTTATTTATAAGCTTTTGTATGGAATACACATGATTGCATCCATCAGGAACAGCTCAGTCATCAGAGATGCAAATTTTAGGGAAATTAGGTTTTACGTAGATACGATCTCATGTGGGTTTCTCTTGGAATATAATTAATGTAAACGCTAATTTTTTACAGGTTAAGTTACACCAAGAGTAGTTACACACTGTTGATGCACGCTCAATATTTTTCTTTAGTTGCAATTTATTCATCAAGAGTTTAGCCATGCATCATCCAATATTTCTGACTTGATGCTGCATCAAGATTTAATAAAATCGAAACAAAAACATTGCAAAATTTTCAGCCCTGCTATTGAGCAAATTTGGCTATTCGTATGCTATAGTATTAAAGGTTAGAAGATTGTTAAGCCTGAATAATAAAACTTTTGACAAATTTCAAAAATCATTTTTTGGAAGTCTTATTTTGTAAATGGGTTTGCTTTTTCACATGTAGCAAAGAAGGCATAACGCATTGGGTCTGTGAGGATTATGCACGCCACTTTGTCCCTATTCTTACCCATTCTTCACTGTCTAATGTTTCGAATGACTGGTAATAACTGCATACTGAACTAGCAGCCAAATAGCTTGCAATTGATCAATGAAATTGGCTCGCAGCAGGTTCATTGTTACAATTCCGTAACCATTTACCACCACAAAACTTTCGCACTAAACACAGCCAGTTTTACACAAGACTATTGCTTGATTTATAAAGACTTTGTTTTTAGCTGCATATACTTATTTACCGTGTGAAAATGTTAAGTTAAAGTAAAGCTGCAGCTAGAAGAAGCTGTCTAAAACCTCGCTGCTAAAGTGCAGTATGCGCTTTGGAAATGCGCATAATTTCAAAGCGTTTCCTTGTCTCAATCAAATCAAGCTTGCTAACGGTCTGGGACCTGTCCCGAATCTTTGAGTTGAAAAGATAAGAAATTTTTAATTTTCGCCATTATCCGCTCAGTAGGCGGTTGAGGCACTGGAATTGGTTATTATGGCTCGAAAGAAGGCACGAAAATCAACGTTTTGCTTTTTACCCAAATGACATGTTGCTTATTGAACCATTGAGCTATGTCTAATGGTTAAGTCAGTATATAAACCAGAAACGTTTTCTGGATCTAAATAAAGCCATTTCCGAGGAAATCAGGTTATTAAAAATTACTGCCACATGTTGAAGACGATTATGTTGTGTTTAGGGCTACTGCTGCGTTAGTGGCCCACCTTAAGGTCACAATTACTAACTGCGCTGATTTGGAAGATGTTTCGATTAGGGCGTTCGAATGTATATTCAAAAATACTTAATCAACAAAGGAGATAACTGCAGCTGTAACCTTCTGAAGATTATTTTGTACTAATTGCTCCATTTGCGTCATGAAATTTGGCTCGACATTGTTGCCTGAAATAGAAAGTCATTATGATAAATTGCGTTTAAAATTCAGGCACAGAATCTTTGGAATTGTGATTTAAGAAAATAAAAAAGCAGTCAAAATGGAAGCAATGGCTGAGTTGTTAAGAATATAATTTGCAATAAACTTAGACCTGATGAGTCTTCGACTTGCTTGTTTGCTTAATGAGGTTCCAGGCCCACGTCGCCTTACTTCAGCTGACAGAATTTCTCGGATCTGTATCTCCTACTGTCTTCTGCAATTTCACCATAGAATATTATTTTCTCTCTCCAGGTTTGGTACATATGGTCCACTTTGAGTATTTTCAAGCTTTTGTATAAACGTTGGAACAAGTATTCAGGTCCACGCCATCAGGTTGCCATTTCCGACAATTTGGATGGTCTGTAGCATCAACGATTTAGATGTTGGATGGATCCAAGGCAATGCCGAGGTATCATAGCGACGTAGGCGTACAGCATCTGCAATAAGAGTAGGGGCATTGATACGCTGCAGTCTCTCAGGATTGGAGACATAGGATCTATCGCAGACATATATTGTTGATGGCACAAATTATGTGGAATTCTTAAAAACTTTCGGAATATAAGCAATTGGTTCGGAGGTCCACAATGAGTTAAGGATGTGCGAAATAATTTGGAATACTACAAAAGCGAAGCTAAGACTAAGATTGCAGGGACGGAAGAGTGGGTGAATTTGAGATTCCTAAGTATGATTTAAAAGATATTACAGCGAAGACAGCTTTTGTTCTCAGCAAATACAACTTTCAAAATAAACAAATTGACAACTGTGATCACTAATGGGGACCACCCTTCTCCCATAAAACCTTCACTTACCTTCCAGGTGCATGAGCGTCCAAAAGCGTTGATTCGAAATTGAGAAATGACCGATTTTGTGAATAACTTCGCTCCTTTAATTTGTGCAAATCAGGAATATTAGGATAGCTAATTTTAAAAGTCAAAGATCTTACACAAAAGAAATTTAGCTAAACTCCAATCACTTTATAGGAGATCTACAAAACATTCAGTTGTTGCAAACACTTTAATAGAATTCTGATGCGCCGCTACGTATATTCGAACAAAATACCCCCTCTTTTGAGGCCGCACGCCCACGCGCAGCGACAGTTAATAATTTAATAGGGTAAACCACTTCGGGGTTAGCCAAGGTACTATTAGTGGTAAGACTATTCGTTTCTACAAGAACTACGGGTAAAAGTGGGGACTCGCCACAGCGGGAACTACCCACTGACAGTAGGGATACGGAATACCATCGGTCTCGACGACAACAGAAGTAAAACTAGTGTGGATTATTGATCAAAATTCATCTTTCTTTTCATTTGAAGTAATATGCAAAATTTCCTGTGAACGATAAATGCAAATTAAGCTTAGCTAATTGTGCTAGTTGTATACTATGGACGAAAATTGGAAAATGAAAACTAGTTAGTTGTTGATTGGGAATCCACGTGTAATGGCTGGGTGAATTGGGCGGGCCTTTTTAGACACACTGCAGCTGATACTTTCTTGTGAAGTTGTAAACCTTTGTTTTTGAGCTGTTTGATTTTTGTGAGGTTTATGTGAATTTGATAAGTTTTTGACTATTTTGCTGTTCGTTTAGATTGGAATGAAAACCAGTGCTAATTTTCATTAAAGTATTGCGTTTTATTATATACTTTGTTCGATAGACACGAGTGAGGAAATTAGGCATACACTACCGACCTGTAGAACCGGCAAGTAGTCATCTAGTCTCGTTTATTTAATAATATAGCAAAGTTTCATTTTATTTTTTGCAAAACTGGCGACCGTGACAGGACTATTGTGACGTGCCTATTCAAAATTTAATAATAAATTCTTGGTACGAAAAGTGTACTGTACGGGGGTTCATGGTTTCGGGGTGGTTTAATGCTGCCCTGCGGTTTTCCTTGTTTCGCATCCCGAACCTCCTACACCTTGATTTCAACTTTTTCTCATTTTACTCTTTTTACCACGTTTTATAGCCTCTTAACACTTTGTGTTCTATCACTGTTATTACACATAGGCAGTAATTAACTGGAAGCTTCAAATTACTTGCTTCACGTGGGGTGCGGCTGTCACTACCCTAATCCCCGGATTAGGATTTCGGGGAGGCGGAGAGTGACTAGCCGTACTTCCACATAGATTCCTTTAGTAATAAGCCTTTATTTCTTGATAGGGAACTGTCAGTACTCCATGTCCTGAGATTAGGATTCCAGGGGTTTGGACTTCTATCCATTTCTCTCCTTAAATTCGTAGGTAAGGCCAATACTTATGTCAAGCTGGTAGTAGATGTGTTATGTATTTGTGGTTGTGGTTTTTTCAGTTGTGATAATTGTTCGTTTGATTATGTTGTTATATTTCTTTTAGTATTAACACCTTCTACTTTTTAAAATAAAATCATGCTTGTGGTGTATGTTTCTCACCCGACCCCGGGACCCCAGTGTCCCTGCGTCCCCCTTTGATCTGCGCCAGGTTGGTCGTCTTGGGCTGGTTGGTGACCGGAGGTTCCCGCTGTTTTGTGGTGGGATTGTTCTGGCCCTGTTGGGTATGGTTCTTGAGGCATTGTTCCCTGGGTGCTATCTAGCTCATTTGGAGGGTTCTAGCCCTATGTGGGGGCGGCCCTCCGGGGGCACTGGTGGGAAGTGACTATTGTTTTATACGGCTTTGAACCGGTGATTTGGGTGCTTTTTGTATGGACAGCTCGGTTGACGGCTTGTAGAACTTTGGTTGCTGGTTTCGGCTGGTGACTTGTGGAATTGTTGGTGCTTTGGTGGTCGTGACGGTTGGTGGGCCGTGTGCGTAGTGTGCGCCGGCTAGCGTTTGGTGACGTGTTGGAAGTCTCCAGAAGTCCTTTTCCTAGGCGTGGGCTCGCTCTTCGTGTCCCTTGTCCCCAATTACAATTGTGTGTATGTATGTACATCGGTATCTTTAATTGTGGCGGGGGGAGTGCTGGTTAGTTAGGGGTATGTGTGGGTAGGGGGAGCCAGGGGTAAAAACTTTTTTCTAAAATTTTTTTAATTTTTGACGTTTTCGGCAGTGCCAGAGGTTTCGGAATTTTCTTGTCAGGGGCGCCCGCTACCTTGGCTGGGCCATTGTACAGTTGTTTTGTTTTCATGTTCTCTTTCTGTTATACTACCAGCTATAACCAGGTTGTATTTTGCTCATTCCATTTGTTTCTGGATTTCTAACTGTCAGTTTGTGTTTCCCTTTTTTTATGTTTAACAAATAGAACGCGATACTTTCTATTCGAAATTCTTGCCATTTGTGTTCGCTACCATTATTTGCCATGATGTCGATTCTATGGTGCTTTACTGCAAGCATGTTTTATACGATGTGCCGTATATTAGTAATGTACCGTGTTCTCTGGCATCCGGTTGTTTTGCATCCGGTTGTTTTGTATTTTATTTGAGATTGGATACAATTTTCTTCGGTTGAAGTTCTGTCGGAGGTTCGGGGCAATGTTGAAAAAGTACAAATTTCTTCTTTTGTCACTGTGTCCTCGTGCAGTTCTGTATAAAGTTCACTGCTTCATTGTACCTAGTTTAGTAGCTAGTTATAGTACGTATGCCTTGTCGTGTGTTGTGATGTCTATTTTGTTTTATCCAGTTTGGATGACCGATAGTGGGATCCCTTGTATTTTATTGTGGCGTCCAAACTATGTTGTATCTCTGGAGCGGTTCTGCAGCAGAAGTTTTAGGTTGTACGTTTCTGAAGTTTACTAAAAAGCGTTTTATCTTACTGGTACTTAAGTTACCTAGGCTAATCCCTATTTTAATCTACTAATTTGGTCTACTTTTCAGTACTCGCGGCGGGGGCGCGCGCTCCAAAAGAGGGGGTATTTTGTGGATTATTCATCAAAATTCATCTTTCTTTTCATTTGAAGTAATATGCAAAATTTCCTGTGAATGATAAATGTAAATTAAACTTAGCTAATTGTGCTCGTTTCTACAAGAACTACGGGTAAAAGTGGGGACTCGCCACAGCGGGAACTACCCACTGACAGTAGGGATACGGAATACCATCGGTCTCGACGACAACAGAAGTAAAACTAGTGTGGATTATTGATCAAAATTCATCTTTCTTTTCATTTGAAGTAATATGCAAAATTTCCTGTGAACGATAAATGCAAATTAAGCTTAGCTAATTGTGCTAGTTGTATACTATGGACGAAAATTGGAAAATGAAAACTAGTTAGTTGTTGATTGGGAATCCACGTGTAATGGCTGGGTGAATTGGGCGGGCCTTTTTAGACACACTGCAGCTGATACTTTCTTGTGAAGTTGTAAACCTTTGTTTTTTAGCTGTTTGATTTTTGTGAGGTTTATGTGAATTTGATAAGTTTTTGACTATTTTGCTGTTCATTTAGATTGGAATGAAAACCAGTGCTAATTTTCATTAAAGTATTGCGTTTTATTGTATACTTTGTTCGATAGGCACGAGTGAGGAAATTAGGCATACACTACCGACCTGTAGAACCGTCAAGTAGTCATCAAGTCTCGTTTATTTAATGATATAGCAAAGTTTCATTTTATTTTTTACACTAGCGCGTCAGCAACCGCACCACAATACGGAATTACCCAACTATGGATGACTGGTGACCACGCCAGAGCAGAGCATTTCCAAAAGGGAAGTACGTGAGCAAACGACACAATAACTCAACAAACATTCTTTCAACCCCTACTATATGAAGTCCCCTACTAAAGATAACCAGTACAGCCAATATAAATCCAGAACAAAAACATTAACAACAAACTGTTCGCACAAAAATTTAAGAGGAGCTTGGAAGCGTCTGGAGGGGTCATGATGTCTGATTTCAGCCAGCATCTACCAATTCAACTCATACTAAATTTGTTCTTGAAAAATTAAACATTCCTCATAGCCAAAGAGATAAAATTTATTAATCGAGCATAATTTAAAACTGATTTCAGACGAAACGTCAATTAATCAAGTACTCTCATCCGGTAGAATTGTCGTCCATAGCCAAAATCTTTGAATGTCAAATCCAAGTATTGCCAAGCCTAATGAACTAGATTCTCAGTGCAATTTTTAAAGTGCCAATTTCGGCTGTTTTCGTCTAAAAATCGAAATAAAAACAAAAGTACTCGAAAGTGGGGTTTACCCCCTCTTTTTGAAAATTCTGGCAACAAACTATTTTCCAAGATCACATCAGAAACATTTTGACTATTTCGGCCAGAGGTCAACTGGCCAAATTTAGAATGCCTACCAAGAAGGCTAGAGGTCAATTTAACCAGGACTAAATTTTAAGTGGAAATCTCAAAATCTACTCATTGAACACGGTCGCCACTTCTTGTGAGACCATTTGGAATACTCCAAAAACGAAACTAAGACTAAGATTGCACGACGTGATGAGTGTGTGAATTTGAGGTTCCTAAGTATAATTTAAAAGAGATACAACGAAGACAGCTTTTATTCTCAGCAAATACAAATTTCAAAATAAAATAAACAAATTAACAACCGTGCTCACTAATGGGGATCACCCTTATCCCATAAAACTAACCTATGACCTTCCAGGTGCATGAGCGTCCAAAAGCGTTGATTCGAAATTGAGAAATGACCGAATTTGCGAATAACTTCGCTCGTTTAGTAGCCAAACTAATGTGCATACTGTGCAAATTAAGAATATTAGGATCAAGAATTAGCTAATTTTAAAAGCCAAAGATCTTACACAAAAGAAACTTCAGAAGAATCTACAAAACAGAACAAAAGAATCTACAAAACATTCAGTTGTTGCAAACACTTTAATAGAATTCTGATGCGCCGCTATGTAAATTCCCACAAATTACCCCCTCTTTAAAGGCTGCACACCCCGTGCAGCAACAGTCAGTAATTTAGTAGGGTAAAACACTTCGGGGTTAGCCTAGGTACTATTAGTGGTAAGACTATTGGTTTCTACAAGAAATACGGATAAAAGTGGGGACTCGCTACTGTGGGAACTAACCACTGACAGACTAGGGATACGAAATACCATCGGTCCCGACGACACAGAAGTAAAACTGGCGCGTCTGCAACCGCACCACAATACAGAATAACCTACCTATGGGTGACTGGTGGCCACGCCTGAGCAGAGCATCTCCAAAAAGGAAGTACGTGAGCATACAACGCAATTCCTAAGTATGATTTAAAAGAGATACAACGAAGACAGCTTTTCTCATTCTCAGCAAGACAGACATTCTCAGCAAATACAAATTTCATAATAAACAAATTGACAACCGTGCTCACTAATGGGGACCCCCCTTCTCCTATAAATCTAACCTCTAACCTTCCAGGTGCATGAGAGTCCAAAGCGTTGATTCGAAATTGGGAACTGACTTTCCGAAAAGAAGAAAGATTTTCTGAATAACTTCGCCCCTTTTATAGTAGCCAAACAAATTTGCATATTGAACAAATCAAGAATATTAGGTAGCCAATTTTAAAGCCTAAGATCTTACAGAAAAGTAATTTAGCTGAAATCCAGAGCCAATCAATTTATCGAACTACAAAACATTCAGTTGTTGCAAACACTTATGTTCCCACGGAGGGAACATTGTAATTCCAAAGTCTAACCAAAACGCAGAAAGCGAAATTGTATTCTTCATATCTTGAAACCGCGTCAAGCCGTGGTCTCAAGCAGCAGAGCTTCAAAAAAACATGCTGAGCTCTTTCTTCTCACGAAAAGAAACTTTTGAAATTTTGTGTGGAACCGTATCATTGCCGTAGTGCAACAAATTATATTTTATTTCAGATCACTCTACATACGTAGTAGCACATATAAGTAATAACATGTTAAGCATTTTTAGACATTTTTATAAACTGTTGTTTGAAGTTCACAAAATTTCTCTCTTCGAATTGAAATATTGGAAGCGGCGGTATCGCTGAGCTTCACATTCCAACGGCGGTTGTCTGATCACTTGTTGAAAAAATTCTTTGTGGATAACGCCGTGGAGGAGCTTGTTATCCGGGAGCGCTGTCCTGCTAATGTAACTCCGCAGGTTTGGTACGCCCAGGGCGTTGTTTGTAGACAGGCATAGTGCCAGCAAAACATACGGAGGTGTGTTTTCACAATCACAGGACATCTATGTTAGTTCGTGGTCTTACTTGATCTTGATGACGACGTACTCCAGAGTACCCACACTTTACTTGGTACATCACGTTGCCTAACTTCTTCCGAACAACACCTTTGTCCCATTTCTTTCCCCCTGAGTAAGATCGGAATCATACCGGCTGACTTTCTTTGAATCCTTTGGAGGGGAAGTTCTTATGCAAGCCGAAGTTGCTTTTATGTGGAATATTCTTCTTAATTAAGTCTATCCTGGTGGTAGTGTTTCGTCGCAGTAGCGATTGATTAGATGTCTTTTTAACAGAGTGTGGTGTAGTACGGTAGGATGACAACTTTAACAACCTGGGAGGCATTTGAAAAGATTCTCCTAGGTCCGCTCAAATGATACTTTAAATGTATTAATAATTACATGCAGATCTAGAAGATATCAAATTAATTATAATAAAATTAATGACAACTAATTTTTAATAATTATAATTACAATATCATCACTAATTTTATAAAAATGATAACATTTTAGCTTTTAAGTATATAAACAAAAAATGTATATGTCTATGTGTCATCTATTTATAAAAAAGTTTAATTAGTCGAATAATTTTACTGTTCTTATGATGACTGGCTGACATTTGCAGCCAGCCACGTTCTGTTGTGACTACGGTCTGTTCCAACAGCCGTACTTTAGTCTTTGCTGCTTTTGCTGGGTTTGTGTTAGTTTAAGTTCAGTTGAAGTAGAAGCCTCGTGCTGGCAAGTCGTGCCTAAGTTTCTGCTACAAAATTGGCGCCCCCGGGTGGGCATTTTGTAGCAGAAACTTAGGCACGACTTGCCTGCACGAGGCTTTACTTCAACTGAACTAAAACTAACACAACCCCAGCAAAAGCAGCAAAGACTAAAGTACGGCTGTTGGAACAGACCGTAGTCACAACAGAACGTGGCTGGCTGCTAATGTCAGCCAGTCACCATAAGAACAATAACTATATAAAATATTCGACTAATTAAAGTTTTTATAAATATATTACACACCCCCGGTAGAGAGAAAACGTCCCCGTTTCCCGATTAAAATTGGATTGAACATTTATGCTGTTTGAGAAAAGACCCAGGGAAAAGATACTCTACACAAGCAACACAGTGGATTAAATATGGATTGAAATAATAATGAAAAGTAAGTGTAATCAGTGTTGGTTAAATACAGAGTTAAGGTCTTTCACGTTAATGGATACTCCTGAGATTAGCGTCTGGTATGATGGTGACTCCTGCGGTGGCCAACATCGGAACATCGGCGCCGTCGGGAATCCATGTGGCGATGGCTGTGGAATGGGATATTTCGGCGTCGCCTCTCCGCTTTCTCCAAATCCTTATCAACTTTGGCTTGATACAGGAGACTGCTATATTTCTGGTAGCAGAGAGCCAACTCCGGAATATATTTACACCACTCCTTCAATAGGATGCGCGTCCCATTGTGGGAGAGGTGAAGATTGTCATCGTAGTAGTGCGGATTCAAGTTGAGGCAGCGCGTGGATGGTCCTGTGGACAAGTCCGATTCGGCGAGATCGACACCATTGAGCACCGATGATTTATTCTTGTCTGCTGCTTCTATTGTGCCAATCAACAGGTCCATTGATGTAGGTAGTGCTTCTATCGTTCCTAATTTCTGTCCTTTGTGCAGCACCACTCTAGGGGCAGTTGGATTGACAACACGAAAAGGAATAACGGGGTGACAGGTATTCACCAACGTCCTGGCTCCGATCGCAGGTATATTGAGTCAAAGGAAATCAGTAGGTTGAACCGTGCATGTCACCGATGAGTTCGGAGGTAGTATGGTGTGGGCTGGCAGAATAACCTCAGTCTGAGGTGGGATCGTCACTGTCCTTTGAGCAGACACACGCCATACGTCCGAAGGTACCGGTTTGGGTGGTGTGGGCAGGTTGATGTACTCCCCAGCAATACGGAGAGATGGCTTACTAAAATCGACCTTAATAGGTCCCAACTTGGCCATAATATCCCGCCCCAAAATGACCTCACGGTCGGTAACATAAGCAGGATGATCCAGCCTGAGAGAGCCAATTTGAAAGGAGGCCAGAATAACACCCAACAAAAGCAAGCCATGTCCAGTTGCTGAAAATGCTTTCTTCTTGCATTTTTCCATATTTCCCACTGAAGGCGCAACCCTCTTCGATACTAGCGTAATGAAAGAGCCAGTGTCCAATAATGCTCGACGATATGAGTTGCCGATTTTGATCAGTAGGTTTGATGGCGGTGGACATTTCGGCTCATGGATATTGTGAATATAGCTGGGAGGCCAAGGCTCGGAGATTAATGATGGTTCTTGCTCATTGTAAGCATTTGATGTTTCACTAACTTCTATTGAAGACTGTATGCGTGGTTCCGGCCATGTAAACACGGGAGCTTGCGGAGATTCTACCATTGAGACGGAATCTGGATCAGGATTATCATTGGAGTTTCCAAACATCTTGATCCACGTAAATCAGGAAAACAGTGCTTAGTGCAACGGCACATAGGACAGCAATGTTGATCAGTAGTTGCAGAGGACCTTTGATAACTTCGTTCAGTAAATGTCCAGCTCCGTTTGCTATTCCAGTCGCAGCATTACCGACTTCTGTCCCTGCTCCTTCCAGTACATGGGCAACTGCTTCACCAGTTCCTACCAGAATAGCTTCGGTGCTTTTTCCAATGCCTTCGAGAGCTGCTCTGACAGCTGTTGGGTTTGTTGACAATTCTGAGGTAAGGTTTATTAGGGCCGACAGTCTATACTCATGTCTGAGCAGTTTAGCTTCTTGGGACAGCATTGTATTAACGGTGGCAATGACTCCGGCCAAACGATAGTGGTAGAGCTTTGATCCGTGGAAGTGTAGCGAAGTTTCTACATCTTCTACATACAACTCCATCGGTATCTGTGGGACCTGAATCCGGCCATCTTCAGTATACCAACCATCTGCCTTCTGAAAGACACAAGCAATATGGTGAGCACAACCTACCTCAACGGACGTACTGACTAGATCTTTACTCCCCGGAATGACGAACATCACGCTACTATCAATTCTTACGGGCAGATACTCATAACATTTATCATCCACCTTGTGGTCCCAATATATCTTTTCAGCTGTTAGCTGCCGACATGGCCATATCAATAGAGCTTCACCGGCGAATGCAGCGTGAATGTCTGATCTGTTCAGAAGTACTCTCGCTCCGTATTTGATCGTATCGAAGTATTTGATGTATTAACAGTACTTGCCGTTGGGTGAGCTCACATAACGATGTCCATAACTGAGTAAACTGGGTAGTTTCCAAATTCAGAACCTTTTGAAACAGGTACTCTAGCTTCCCCGACACAGGATCGACATTCTGCAGACCATTCTCTTTGTCAGTCAACGGCGGTCGTTTTGAAGAGAGATTGTCCTCTGCTCTGAAATGGTTGCTAGCTTGTGCTCTAATTTTTGAAACAACGTCATCCGTCAGTGTAAAGGCTACACCCTGTTGCATGAGGAAGGTATTGAGAGGAAGACATCGAGGAGCGTGGTTGCTAAAGGAGAAGGCAGCTTGTAGCTCATCCACTATAACATGACTTCCAGCAATCTTGGCCTTATATTCACCTTTCTTCTTATATGGACATTTGTATCCCCTGGGTCTTTGTTTGTTCCAGATTACAGTAGCATGATCCAACAGAATCCATTGGTTGGCAAGCAACCCGCCAAGTTGGCGAGATCGCCAATAATAGAATTGCCATCCACAGTTCCCACTGAACCCTTTTCAGCTACAAAGACTTTATATGTGGCACAGTGATCACTGATCATAGCAGCACAACTTGAAATCTAACGGAAATGTAGTATTGCTCGTCCAGAACCCACCTTCGACCTTCGTCATGGCTTGTCCTTTCCACGTCTTTGTCGATGTAGCTTCCCTATACTCGGCAACGCCCACTTGACTGGTAGAGGAAAAATTCTTGATTATTCCTTTACTGCCAAGGAAGCCGACGTATGTGCACACTTGCCTTTGCTTGATCCAGCAGCTCCAAGCTTCAGTTAGAATAGGCTTAGTCCAGGCGACATAAACACTCACGGTTGTCTCCGTCACCCACTGAACATCAGGTGCATGACAGCGTACTGTGTGAGGAACGGCAACGGCTTGCCCTCCTCGCGTTTGACCACAGCTATTAAACCTATATGCAACTGCCACAGGCAAGAAGTAAAACCACAGTAAAAGTACCAGTAGACACTTTTCTTGCCAACCGAAAGATAGCTTTCGTTTGTTAGATGGCTGTGCTTTGTTCGCCAATGCATACACAAAGAACTGCATTGCCATTACTTTAGTGGCGTGGGTTGAGCCTCTGCATCACTTAATTGAGTCGAAATAGTCTTACTGCTTGGTATGACTGTACAAGCAGTGCTCTCATCTCGGCCACTTCCACTGTTGTCAGGGGCACAACTTGTGAGGACTGTATGGTCGTGGAGAGGGCATTCTTCCTCTGAGACCACACAATTGACACCGTACACGTGACTCATTAAGTTGTTTAATTTGTCTTCCAGTTCTTCCTATCTATGGTCATATTGTCGATCATCTATAGCTTTTGACTGGACGACGAGTTCTTCCTCGTCGCCACTCCATGAACTAGATTTGCTGTTCGCTTTATTTGTGATTTCTACCCTTCGACTCGGTTGCTCTTGAAGGATATTAACGGAAGCAGCAGAGCCAGACGCTGTTCCTCTGTATTTGGAATTTGATTGGTTTTCCCGCTTACGACAGTTGCGTTTGATATGTCCAATGCGATCGCAGAAACTGCAGATAGGTTCACCTTTATCTGTAAATTTGAGTTTTGGCCTACCTTGGCGTTGTGGTTTGTTGTTGAAATTTCTGGATCTGTTATCTGAACCTGACGACCTCTTGAACGGTGTATCTCTTATGCCGCCTTGGCAAAGAGATTCGAGACGTCGTTCAATTCGGTCCAGCCTATAGTCAGTATTGCTGGACTTGTTAGGACGAAACTCACGTCTTGGCTCTATGGCATTTACTGTCTGCAGTCTTTATTGAACTGTAGTTAGCTTGCTTATAACTGAACAAAGCTGTTCAAGCTTTGCGTCTGCAGACGGTAGGGCCACCAGAGCCTCTTCCACCGATCGGTGATTCGTCCAGGTCCATCAACCTTCATTGGGACTCTTCCTTTAATGCTGTAGTGTAGGCTTCATTGATTGTTTGTGGGTCCTGTTTTAGAACCATTTTCTTTAGTGGTTTTGTAAGTCCAGCAATGAAAAATTCTTTTTCCATGTGACCTCTGAATTCTGTACTATATCGTTCATCACCTATTGGGTAGGCCACACGGACTTTCTCTCCAATGTCCTCAGCAAATGCTGCTACAGGTTCGCCGGCTTGCTGTTTCCGGCTTCTAAGAGCTTCTTAGCTTCTAAGCTAAAATCTTTCCGACTCTTTTGGTTGTAATGCAATTTTGAGGACTCATATTAGGAGGCCGCAATTGCATTTTTGTTGGTTGGTGAGATCGCGATAAGCTTCTAAAGCTGATTCGCGAAGGTATGCGGGTAGCATATTTAATTTGGCTGCGTCAGTCCAGCCACCAACTCTAGCAGCAAGCTCGGACGTTTCGAGCTACTGCAGAAAGATTTCGTCCAGTCTGCCTTTGAAGACGTTAAGGCACACTGGGTTCATAGATTGGTCACCTGAGCTAGCCGCAAACCCTTCGAGCCGTGCCTGAGTCTGAGCTTGCTCGTTCCTAGTTCTGCTTAACTCTTGAGTTAACTTAAGTATTTCTTCCTGTGCTTTTACTAAATCTCTATTCAGAGCTCGGTAATCCCTAGACGTTTCGTCTGCCGCCATTTTACACCAGCCTTTCAAAATTAGCTTAAATCCGAAACAAAACTAAGTTAAAAATTACAAATTTCTGACTTTACCAATCAGAATACCCGGTCTCCTTACCATGGAGATTTGTTAAGAGTGATATATCCAATAGAGTCCAAGTCACCACAACACGTGATATTTTAAACGGTCACTCCGGCTGTAATTCCACTGATATTGTGAAAGTCCAGATGACAATTCCAGTGTAAATTCCACGAAAAGAATCCAATTCAACCGTCCAGTGAAATTTTCCAAAATATCCAGGCGCCAAGTAGGTAATTAATTAATTAATGAATCCAGTAGCCAATTGGTTTGTTCTGAAATCAGAAACAAACAGAGATACAGTCTGTTGCAGAAAATGATAATCTTCAGTAAAACCAAAAAATGTATCTTTGCAGGAAACTAGCAAAGAAAACGGCAGAACTGCTGCAGGCAGCAAGCTCAAACGAGACTACTGGGGCGCCAATTTTGTAGCAGAAACTAGGCACGACTTGCCTGCACGAGGTTTTTACTTCAACTGAACTAAAACTAACACAAACCCAGCAAAAGCAGCAAAGACTCAAGTACGGCTGTTGGAACAGACCGTAGTCACAACAGAACGTGGCTGGCTGCAAATGTCAGCCAGTCACCATAACAATAACTATATAAAATATTCGACGAATTAAACCTTTTATAAATAGATGACATGTGTATTTGTATATGTATATGTAAAAAATGTCAACGTGATATTGTGAAACCAGGGATTTCAATTTCAGGGATTTCACGGAATCCCATGTCACTTTAAGGGAAATTGTGAAATATTTGATTTAGTTGATTTTCAGCCAAATGTTTGTTTAAAGTTTACTTTATGTTATTTTATAAGTATATATTATGCAAATACTTTAGTTCTGTTTGAAAAACTTATGGCTTCAAGATTCATTAATTTGACTAGCTTAAGATCTCAGGCCTTACTGCGGAATCTTATAGTACATTATATACTCTTTTACTTGTTTAACCGTTAGTACGCTGAGCTGAGATTTATGGACGCGGACTCACCAATGAAACCGAGATTCTATGACGCACTCAATAACTATTACACATCAAAACAAAGGGAAAACTTTGGACTAAAGTAGAATACCTCTCAATTTACGACAGACTCCTTCAGCCGCAAACGAAAAAGAAAGCTAAATGTAGAGAAGATGTTATCATCTACTGTCTAAATTTTCAACCTCTGCCGTTTCTGGTTGCAAAAGACTGGTCAATAAGAAGGCGTCAACAAACAAAGTTGTTTTCGTACCCTTTTAAGAGCAACTTTACGATGCCATGCAAACTATACACCGTTCAACTGGCTATGGGGCTCGAGATAAAATCGTCAAGGAATCAGTAAAGGAAATCTGAAAATACCTTACGTTTGTTTTCAAGTTTACCCAAACGTCTGCGAACAGTGTCAGCTGGGGGAAAAGAAAAAGAAGCAGCATGTCGTCGTAAAGCCTATAATAAGCAAAGAGTTTGGGTCCCGTCTACAGGTAGACTTAATGGATTTCCAGAGTGAACTGGACGGGGATTTTCAGTTGGTGCAAGTACCACCAAGTATTCTACACAGCGACCGTGGAAGAGTTGTTGAAAACCGTGGAAGGCTCTGTTGAACGCATGAACCAAGACACAAAGAAAATGATTGGTTCGTGGATGAGAGATTAAAACAAATCAACGAAATGATCCATTGGGTGCGAATGGTCCAAAAACAATAGCTACCATTCTGTTATCAAGTGAGCGCCTTTTAACTGCATTAACCCAATTAAAGTTATAATTAACTAATTAAAATAACTAATAAATTACCTACAGTAAGCCTTGGTCTAATGGGCCAATCAGCGAGCAGACACATGCTTATATGAAAGCGTATAATTAGTGCTAAGTGGGACCCACCCCTCCCCCGGAAGTTACGGGAGAGGGTCCCGAGTTAATGAACCGACCATACCTAGCATGATTTCTATATGTTTCATACTCTTATCTATTTCGCACTCTTGGTACAACTGTGTGGGTATTGGCTGGATGGTACTGCAAAGCTGATATGTTGAAAGCCGATCACAATATTCTAAAAGCTGAAGAAGTGCCAGAAGACAAAGTTGTGAATCTGCGTTCAGTGATGAAGGCGGAAGGAGTTGTTTTCGGGTCGAGGGTTCACGTCGTGTGGTTGCAAGATAGGCAGAAAGCAACGCGAAACAAAGCGCTGCAAATGCAAGGCAAGGGGCATGCTTTGCAATAGCAAATGTCACGAGTCATACATCAGCATGCCGCAACAAGTAGACGCTTGAAAGAACTTACTCAACTATTCTACCTATATTACAACTAAACACTCTAAACTAAGCTAACTAAAAACTCTGTATCGAATATCTTTGAATAAACTTGTATCATTATCCTTTCAAAATGAAATTCTTAATCTTTTGCATAATTCACATAAACTGAAATAAATAAAATGAGAAATCAAACATAGATTTCAAGTAAATCAACAAGCAAAAGTTGTGTGCAAAAGGGTTGTTGTAAGTTATGGAGCTTAACTTTTCAAAAGTATTGTGCCGGCTACGCAGTCAAAGTATTTATTGGCTGTGGTTTGCCTGATTTACTGCACATTTATTAGGCAATTAGCCAGTGCCAACTGCCAAGTGTCCAAATATGGCCGCGGTGGTTTCAAAAAGAAAGCGAAATGACAAATTAGAAAGGAATTAGGGAATTTAAACATAACTTGCGTCCGTTAACAGAGATTCATTATGTCTACGTACATACATTTGCTCCCTTTTAACTTGTGTGTCTAGTTACATCAACCTGCTATATTCGTAGTAGACTGACTTAATTTAATTTGCATAAAAGTGAAAATTATATAATAGCATGATTACATGTTCTCTTGATTCCGTAAATTCAAATTCCAAACCGGATATATGTAGGTATGTATATACAGTATAGTATATTGTGTTGTAGTAAACCCCCTCCTATATTCAGCACATGATCACTTCAGCTAGCCACAGATTTACACTGTAAAAGAGACAGAATTGTGCACAGCATAATGTATAATAGCGGGCTACGCTGAGGCGTAGCCGGAAAAATTTCACAACTTCCCTGAAAGTGACATGGATTAGTGTTGTGCATTGGCCGGTTGCGGCCAATGGCTGGCCAATGGCCGGCCATTGGCCGGCCAAGCCATTGGCCGTTGGCCGACAAAATCTCGGCCAGTTGGCTTGGCCGGCCATTGGCCGTTGGCCGGCCAACGGCCAATGGCCAACGGCCAATTGGCTGGCCGTTGGCCGTTGGCCGATGGCCGGCCAATGGCCGTTGGCCGGCCAACGACCAACGGCCAACGGCCAACTGGCTGGCCGTTGGCCGTTGGCTGGCCAATGGCCGAGTGCTGGCCAAGCTCAAATTTACTGATTTTGTGCGTTAACTGAGTTGAAAAATTTAATTTTGCTGCATAATATCGTAAACATGTTACTGTATAAACGTTACATTAGATACAGTACTACAGATTTTCACTTAGATGTTGACAATTTTTATCGTTATTAGCGTTATTTTACAATTAAATTTGCTAATTGCATGCAAATTTTAAGTGTGCTAACAACGTAGTTTTTAAATTTGTCTGGCGGTGAACGTCTCATCACTTTATTGCGGTCCTCCAGCAAAATTGAAACAGAGTTATCGCGGGTTGGAGCTAAATATTTGGAAAAACTATTTTACTGTTAACTACCGGTTTACTGTCCGGTAACCAAACCGGTACTTAGATGGCGAAACGATAGCAGGTTCTACTCAAGTCCTACCTAAGGTGCAACTCGCTTCAAAGAAATTAAATATCCCTAACTAAAGATGCCCTAATAAAAGAGAAATGGAGTCATAGTATTTAATAAAGGTAACTTACGGTTTTACTCGAAATCATATAAAATACGGCAGATAACAGATAATGGCACAATAGGCCGACACTCCACTACGGATGACAATACAAGACTGATTACATAAGCAAATAAGCTACATGATGTAAGCTAGATGGTTGCTGTTTGATATGGATACGTTGATCATTCACGAAAGTTAACTAAAGTAATTTGGGGTGGATTAACAGTTAGTAAAGTAGGTTTTTAACATCATCCCCCTGGAAATGAATTTAGCGCCTGATAAATTCCAAGATAACGAGAATGCTACCGTAATTCGAGTAAAGAATAAAAAGTAAGTAAAGTCCCATTTCCAACTCCGTATGAGCGGACCTAAACCGTGCAACACCGTGCGGTGCGCCATTCAGATGCCCACATAAGAGTGAAAGAAAGAACTTCAAAAGAAAGAAAGATTTGGTAGCCATTGGTAGTCAAAATACAAGTAACCTCGAAACGTAGGGGTAGATGTTTCACACTGAACGTAAACTTGATAGCAATATTAGACTAACTGTAAATCCAATTTAGAAAAACAAGAAACGTAAGTTCACTAAGAAGAAAAATCCCACAATAGAAAACAAGTACCCTAGAGACCACTATTAAATAAATCCACACTCATACAAAACCACTTCACACACAAAACAATCACACTTACAAGTACTTATATAGAGCTCTAACAATGCAAGAAAATTCACTGCTTTACAAGAGTAAAATACTACATATCATCCTATACACAGTCAAAAACAATACAAGTTACCTTTACAACGATTTCAAAAGAGTAAATACGACAGATTTACCTTTACAACAATGAAAAAGAAGACAAATATAAGTTGACAATGGATCTTACTACATGGCATTAAACTGTGCATTTTATAGACTAAATATAGCTTAACGCTAACAGTACAAAATCAATTACTGTACAGCACAAAGAAAAGAAACAATTACAGATAGACTACAGATTCACAGATTCAACAGATGTAAAGAGTAGAACAGAAACTACCGTGTCAGTACAATCCATTCTAACTCAACTCTTGGACCTATGGCATAAATGCCCTTAGCATCAATGAATTGTATTACCGAAATGGTAGTTTAAAGAAAACAAATTTCAACACAACAAACAAACCTAAGTAAACCCTAAATAAACCTAACTTAAAGATCCATAAGAATAAGAGAAGAAAAATTCAAGAATTTAGTTTATCCGAAAGATAGCAATTTTCAAAGTAACCGAACTCACACTACTAAACCACAAATATTACTATAAATATTTCAAATTATATATTCATCCCCTGGCGAAAAATACGAGTGCCATCGAGTAACAAATACAAAAACAACACATATCCTATCCTGACAAAGCCAAAAATAATCCAAAAACTATACAAAATCAAAGCTAAAGACACAAAGAAAGATAGACAGAAAAGAGAAAATACCTAACTAACTACATTCTAACAAACTACAAAAAATAAAGCACAAAATTTAAAGACACTTAATCAAAAGACAAAAAATATTATTATGGCAGTTAAAAGTTATATATAGTTCTCTGATATGATGGCAGATGGTGTGCCTTGACGCTTGAGCAGTTGAGCACCGTTGGAATGCACCGTAGAGATAGAATATAGCTGCTTAGCTGAAAATAAAGCATTCACAACCACAAAAAATACTCGTAATCAACCTAAGAGATTCCAAGTTTTGTAAATAAAGATCCAAAGAGAAAAGAGAAAGGATAGAGATAGAAAAGAGAAAAGAAAAGAATTTCGAATGTTTTACAAGATCACGTTTTTACAAATGACTAAAGCTTCACTCAAAAAAAACTACTTAATTACACCAAACACATAAGTACACCTTGAGTACCCTTTTAAGTCCGAGCTTTTAACTAAATTCAAGATAGAAAAGAAAAGAAGTTTTACAAAAGATAAGAGCTACTTTACACCGAAATGGCTTGAGCTTGAATAGGTGTTAGAATAAAGATAAGAATAACCATACTGCTCTAATCTACTGCCAATAAATACAAAGCAAATAAAGAATACAGTCAAAATACAAAAGATACAAGAAAAATACAACATAATTAAAAATAAAGAAGCTTTATAACAGTTTTTTTTTTAGAATAACCAAGAAAAAGTCAAAAAGTCCAAATTCAAATGCAGAATTACAGAATACAGAATTAGCTTGCTGAATTACGTAACAAAATACAAAACAAAAACAAACATTAACCTAGCTACTAAAGAACATATTTATAGACGCTGGCATCTTGTTTTTATTGGTCCTTTTAATATATACGCTACCAGACGACAGCACTAGTCATATGGTTATAGGACTAGAAGCATTGTGGGTAGCTACGTACTAAATGAAGGAAAACTTGCACTTAGCACGCAAAAAAGAACGATATACAACCCGATGACCGCAAAGAATACTACTTTTATACGTACATCTGGTATATACGTATATCTAATATCAAGATCTGATCGTAGAGAAAGGCGATGACAAAGCTCGTGGCTGAGAAGTAATAATCATATTGGACTTTTCCAAAACAAGTCCATTTTCCATCTACGTATTTTGCTTCAGCTGATCATAAGTGCTTTTTTCCACATCTTCAGCACTTGAATTGCCCTTTTCTTCATCAAATAATAAATCCAAACCATAATCATTCGTTGGGGCAATAGTTAATATAGTTCCCATAAAAGCTGAAGTATCACTCATTGAGCCACTATTCGCAAGAGCTTTGTTAGATTCCACTTTGCTTCTGCCGTTCTCTAACTGTTCTGCAGAATATTCGCTTGAAGGTAACACGTATACTTCCAAAGTTAAATGTCTTCCAGGAAAATCAGGATCAGGGACACGTATCCACTTTGTCTCCATATCTTGCTCTTCTTTGAGACTTCCATGCCGTTCAGGCTTTCCAACTGTAGGCTGATCAGATAATACAGAATCCAAGGGTTCATTAGCAATAGAAGGGGCAATGCTTGTTCCAATAATGTCCATGCAAGGGTCATAGTGTTCCAAGCCTTTCACAGCACGAGATATGCCATCATTGAGATCATTGTGTCCTGAAGAAGTCGCTTCATTGCTCTTGTCTAACTGATCACACTCTAATGAACAAACGGTCGAATTTGAACCAGTCAAAACCTGGGACCTTGAACACGAAAAATTATGGTCTTGGCATTTTCTGCCCAGACTATCTGTCTGCTTCGAAATACCGTAGGACGTATCAAAATTATTCCTAGAAAATCCGTTCAAACAAGCGGCTTTACGTTTGGGGAGGTATGACCTGTTTTGAGGGGTCAAAAACGTACATTTTCCAAAATTTCGACCACAAAAAGCAAAATTCGAGGGATAAGAACGTGAAATTCTGTTCCAGCGCATCGCGCTTGGCCTAAAACTACTGTTCATTTGACTCTGAGGGCCCAATTTTGCAAATCGACCAGAAATATTTTGAGATTTGGGCCAAATAGCACTATGGCCATATCGAAAAACGTTTTGGCCTGTAAAAAATCTTGGCGAAACAAATCTAGGAAACGAATATCGGTTATAGTAGCAGTTCATAGGGCTACTCTTCCTGATGGAATTCGTTTGGTTCTGCCACCTCGTAAAAAATTTTTCGCCCGAAAAATCTGGACACACATCAAAGGTTCGAAAATGACCATTTTTCGAAGGATTTTTCGACCTAGAAAAAGAAGTCTGAGGGTTAGGAGGAAAAGAATGGTTGTTTCTGGTGTAGTTTCCTATGCCACAACTGGGAATAACATTGAATTCGTTTCTGTACGTAGAACTTGAATTTCGACCGGAAAAAGTTTGAAATTTGGGATATCCAGACAAACTCACATTGTGACTATGGCGAAATCCGTGAATTGGAGGTCTGAATAAGCCTAAATTCGCGTTCGGAAAGCCGACAAAACCACAAGAAAAACATCTGATTGGTGGGGGTACGTATATACTAAGCAAACTTGGGGGAGAAAAACCGTTTCTGGAACTACGTACGTATGTCGGCGAAAACGAAAAATTAGATGAAAAATTCATAGTTTTCCGTGAAAACGCAGAATTAGCATAGCGTGAACTGCTTGAAACATCACGTGAATGGGCATTAAACGAAAATCGGGATCGAAAATTATACGTACGTATGGGACACGTAGCCATTAAATGGCCAACTTTGTGACAGAAAAAACAAGAACGAAATTGTCTTGTAGACAAATTATTGCTCCAAATATGGCTATAACTACGCATATTGCAACTACAATCGGCTAATAAATAGAAAAATAAAAACTAATTCCAAAAATATCACGGAAAAATGACAACTTCGGGGGGGCATGCCAAAAAAACTGAAAAATGTGTCGGTATATACGTATAATTGGCTGGAAAAAACTCTTCACAATGGATTCATCGGTTTCAAAATAGGTAGCTTATACGTATTTCTGCGTACAATATGCTTGAAAACTAACTTACAACCGCATTTTAGCTTTTGACTGGAAAAAATTCGTAAGGAAAACATCAAAAATTCGTCAAAAGTCAAAAAACACACTTTTGGATCGGCCCTATACGTATATATATAAGAAAAAAGTACAAAATCGTCGACAAAATTGCTTCAAAAGACAAAACAAACGTTCTTGATTAAATCACAAGTGGGGGGGGGTTGGGAATATTGTTATGAAGGACATTTGCGTTGATAATTGACAAATTTTCAACAAAATATGTCCAAAAATTGGTATTTTAGGGGGTGGGGGGGGGGGGGGTACAAAGTCACGTCAAAAATACGTTTTTGACACAAAAAGCAGTCGAGAATCCTCCTAGAACGACGTTTTGCGTCTAGGATGGTCGTTATTTGAAGCAATTGGGCCTAAAAATCGTTCAAAAATCGATTTTTGGTCACTTGGGGGGGTTTCGAAATTTTATCCTAAAGTTTCCGAAACTTCGAAATTTTGGCCATTATACGTCCCCAAAAATTATACGACGCTTGGGGGGTTCCCAGAAAAATTATTCAGCCAAAAATTTGCCAAAATTCGACGAAAATTGACCTTTGGGGGAATTTGGGGGGGTCAAAATTTTGCCCAAAAATGCCTAAAAATTGCAATTTTCTAGCGATTTCGGGTCCCCAAAAATTATACAAAGCTTGGGGAGTACCCACAAAATTTATTTAGGCACAAATTTGCAAAATTTGACAAAATTTACCCTTGGGGGGGGATACAAAAATTTACCAAAATTTGGCAATTTTTGCAAAAATTTCACAATTTATGCTCCAAGATCAGCTTCTGTTGCTTCTCCTTTGTGTCAAGGTTTCTCAGTATCGAGAAAGTTCGGCACAAAGGCTGTGGAAAAACCCACAAAAATTTTCCTAACTACAAAAATTTTCAAAAATTTTTCCCGTCTTTTGGGGGGGTTTGGGATCCTGTTTTAAAACTACCTAAAATTAACTGCAAAGTAGGTTATTGGGCTGCCCCAATAACGCAGTATCAGTTTCTAAGCCGTCCCCCAACTCAAAACTTCTGGGGGGGGGGGTGGGGGTGAGACAAGTCCCCCAACGGACAAACCCGGCTTCCTAAAATTTTCATTTTTCAGAGTTGCACCCTACACAATAGGAGAATTTCAAAGTCTTCAAACTTAAATAAAAAGCGTTTTAAAAGATTCTACTAATTTTTGCGATTCTAAAACTAGATTCCGTGAAATCCTTTAATCATTCAGGAAAACTGTGAAATAAACAGGTTTTAACATGGGTTTCACAATCCCGCTGAAAATGTTGTTGTCACAATATCACGTTGACATATACATTGAAAATAGTGAAAATGAACGTAGGAGGACCGCTAGGAGCGGTATAAGCGCTTTTAAGGATTTAGGAGAATTGCTAGTAAAGAGACCTGTTTTGAAACGCGAATATTCTAAGTCCCTCCTAAGCAGCAATTACGAGCGCTCCAAATCTTAGGAGGGTCTTTCGAAACGCCTCCCTGGTTTGCAAGTTTTTCCTCTGGATTTGCCTTCATTGCTTTCATGAAGGTTCCCACCAGTTGTTCGACTTCTCCATTTGATTGAGGGTGGTAAGGAGGCGTCAGTTTGTGGGAAATTTTGCCTTTTCTCAGCAGAACTTTCCAAATGCGGTTGCAGAAATTTGCTGACTATTATTGCGTACAATAGTGTCTGGTAAACCAAATCTGGCAAACAACCTCTGCAATATGTTGATAATTGCATCCGTTGTGGCCGATTTGACCTTGTATATATAGGGGCATTTAGAAAAGGTGTGGTGATGGTTCAGGATATTCTTAGTCACCACATTTTTGGCGACGAAAGGACAACCTACGATAGGGAAACCCACATCAGCGTACCTCCTCCGTTTTTACCTTGCCCAGGAAATCCTGCGATACCCTAGCTACAAACTTTCGGCGAAACTTTCGACCTTATTTATTGCCTTGGTGGGAAAATATACGGTTTTCTGAAAAAAAGAAGGGTAGCTATTTATATCCACGCTTTAGCCATTGAAGGTCAGCGTGTTTTTCATGCCTTACCCGGAGCCGACGATCCGAATTTTAACTTACACGCTTCCGTTGAAATAGCACGGCAACATTTCAGTCCGAAGAAGAATGTGGTTAGTTGCCGGTATAAGTTCAAACTGATGGTTCAGTTGCAATGCGAGTCTGTGGAACAGTGGTACTCAAACCTGAGGGCTCTTGCAGTTGAATACGAGTACGGTGCAATGCAGGACCAGATGCTTCGTGACCATTGGCATCTCAGAGGATGCGGGAAAGTTTACTCATGGAACCTGAGATCACACTGGAGAAGGCCCTACAAGTCTGCTATCAGATTGAATCTGCAGTTACTGAGATCAAACAGATAACAATCAAACAGTATGGAGCAGGAAGTCATGGTGTTCATCACATCACAAAGAATGCAACCGGTAAGGGTAGCTTGAAAAGAAGACTTGGGACTCAGTGGGCACTAACACCTGCACAAGCAGTGGTATACGCCACCGGTTTGATGGGCTATGTCCTGTCAAGAAAGCTAAATTTAATCAGTGCGGCGGTCGCGGACACTACCGAAAAGTGTGTCCTGCGCAAGAGGAAATCATCGCCGCTGTTCACGTCCATGAAGATAAAAGGTCCTCCAGAAGAAGAACAAGGAATTATAATTGCTATTTTATTGAAACGGGATGGGCGTGTGTTTGTGCAGATCTTCTGTTTGTGGGACGGGTGAAATGTAGTAACGTGTGATTTGTTCTTTTGTTATATATGTTCTGAGTTAGAACTGATTAGCAAGTATTGTTGGGGGTAGCCAGATATCTAGAGAGTTTTATGGTGATGTTAATAGTACAGTAATCGCCTAGTCACCACAATAGGTATCCACCAGTGATGGAAACGGGTCACCTAGGATTGACCCGGTGACCTGGTGACCCGGTTGAGCCCTGTAGCGGAAGTGTTGTAATATAGCGATTACCAACCACTTGCTACTGGAACTGCGCCCAATAGATAACGCGCCTGGCCGAATATAGAGAGCCAGTCCGTGGGGAGCCTCGCCAGTAACAGATGTTACCCGTACAACTAACTTAGCTAAACCTAGATAAGCCCTAAATAACACACCTAAATAAAGATGGTTTAATAATGGCGCGCAGGCCGGAAATGACACAGTTATATTGAATAGAAAGTACACACAAACATGTTATAGCAATAATAACAATAATGCCGTACTGGCGGTTACGTACAGGGTAACAAACCTTTGCAGGAGCCGGAGAGACCGGAAATACAGAAGGGGTGGGAGACCCAACTGTCTAGACAAGGGAGCCCAAGGCGAGTGCACACAACATTGCTACCAGGGAGGCAGACAACAAACGTGACAAACACAACCCAACTGAATAGGATGGGAGAGGTTTTGTTGAGACCCCCAGGAGGCGGGGCTTAGGAAAACCCTCCCAGCCAATAGCAACATAACACATATATGCATGTGGGGGAACACCCAATAGAGTGGGGACGCTTAGCCCAACCCAACCTTCCCCGACCAACTAGTGCATATGTGGCAGCAAGCCGGCACATAGCTAGGCGAAAGAGAAGTGTTGAGCATTACATACACACAATATTAGACACATACACATATATCCTCTACATCTCCCCAGGGCTCACGGCGCGAGCTCCTGCGAGGGCATACAGTATATGAAAATACAAAAGAAAGAAAAAAGAAAAGAGGATACAGTAACAATGGTGTACTACCAGGTTATACCAATACAAAAATAGGCTTTGGTCAGTATAAATGCTAACAAAATATTAAGTAGAACATGATATTAGTAGGAATGCTATGAAAACAACAACAAACAAAAAACAGAAAAATAAACATATATATGGTTTATCTGAAAAAGAAAACAAATAATAGTAGCGTACTGCTGGTAAATAAGAAACTAGTATGGTAATGCTTACTGTTAAAGCTCAAGGGAAGGAGAGATGGAGGTCTCTCCAATAGGAAAGTTAATCGTATGGTTGTGGTTAGTAAAGTACTAGTAAATAAAATTATTAGAAATAAGAACCTAAATATAATATTAGAACCACATTAACCATAAGGTACCTGCCCTAAGGGAAAAAATGAAAAACCCATCCCAGTACCTTGAAGTATTACCATAGATAGAGCAGTACAAAACCAGTAGCTGGCAGTAACCATAGACTAGGCAGGAGCACAGTTAGACTGGCTTATTATGCATATATGTAGCATGTTGAAGCTCACACACAAAAATAAAGCAAACATAGAAATCTACTAGATGGTGTGAAATATTCGTTAGAAACAATATTAATTTCGTAAATTATTTCATGAACGATGATGCTAAATTCAAATCGTAGCTACTTGGGTAGTTTTCAAAATGG
>JASAND010001803.1:0-19954 GCA_030248195.1 Trissonchulus latispiculum
TCTCAGCTTACCTGCCTAACACATGACACTTAGCTCTAAGTTTTCGATAGGCATGGGCACGGGTAGTCGGGTACCCGAAAATTTTCGGGTACCCGGGTCCTGCTTCCGGAAAAAACCGGATTAAACTGGATTAACCAGCGCGAAAAATTTTGTATCAGAAAATTTTTGACCCCCGAAAATTTTTTCCCCGAAAAGTTTTCAGGTTATATAAAATTGTACTAAGGATAGTGCAACAGTAACATGTGGAAGAGGAATTAGTCCTGGTATTTTTCAAATTTTCACTTTTGTCTGTTTTGAAGATATTAAATTTACTTTGCTCCAACGATTTTTTCTTTCATTAAATCTGGTTGGAGCTATATTTATGTGAAAGTCGATGAATTAAAACTTTAAAAGTCACAAGATGTAAACAAAATATGCTCGCGCAAGATTAGTGACCTTTGTGTTTCTCACTGCTCTTCGCTGTTCCCTAAACTAACCCAGAGCAACAGTGCCGATTTCCATGAGATGATGTCACATTCTTGTTTAATACCGAATGGTTAGTTCCATCTTTAAAAATCTTTATACACTATAATTGCCCATTGCACTTTTAGGTTTCAGTTCTTTCCAACTTTAAATGTTTCTAAACTGAACTCTAATCTCTAAAAAATACTAACGCTCCCAGTTTGTTTCTACATTCAGTTGATCAAATGTCGAACATTTTGTTTGGAAACAAGATTCAAAGCTGTTTAGAAATATATACATTATTTTCTGCCCAGTAACCTAACTTGCAACATCGTGTTGCCGAAAAGTTTGCAAAATGCACTTAATCAGTTAGCCAGTTTTAGCTGAGCTTCGTCAGTAACCAGCAAAAGAACGGTTTTGCAAGTTTAGAACCATCAAGGCATGGGCTAACCAACAAACAATGAATGAAAATCTCTCCAATTTAAGCACAATTTGAATAAAGTCCCCTGAACACAAATAAAATGGCCGATCCCAAATTGTGTTAAAAAATATTCGGGTACCCGAAAGTGCTCGGGTACCCAGGTACACGGGTACCCGAATACCCGGGTACCCGGGTAGTGTCGCAATTCAATTACCCGACATAGGGTTTCGGGTAGTATATACCGGGTACCCGGGTCCAAATTTTTGGACCCGTGCCCATGCCTAGTTTTTCTGTATAGTTTTTCTGTATCTGCCCATGCCTCGTTTATAGTAGATAGCTTAGTTTTTCAATACGTTTGCTAATTGCATGCAAATTTTAATGGTGCTAACAACTTAGTTTTTAATTTTGTATAGCGGTCAACGTCTCATCAATTATCAATTGCAGTCCTCCAGCAAAATTAAAACAGAATTATCGCGCATTGGCGCTAACGATTGGAAAAGCTATTTTTAATAAAGTTCAATTAAATTGACGCATTATTAAGCACGGCAGACAAATAAAAACAGTAATTTCCAGCTAGCCAACGTTGGCAAATTGCTAAAAAATGGCTACTGGCTTAGGGCCAAGCAAAAGCCAACGGCCAACCGGCGGCCAACGGCCAGCCAGTTGGCCATTGGCTGTTGGCCTTTGGCCGGCCAATGGCCGGCCATCGGGCAACGGCCAATTGGCTGGCCAACTTCAAACTCCGGCCAAGCCAAGCCAAGCCAACCAGGGAAAATTTCGGCCAATCCCAACACTACTGATCGATTGCGTATATATAAAATAAACTAAAATTGTGCGTAAGATTTTGGCAGTAATTTTGAAAAACTGATTTCCTCGAAGATGGCCATTTTTGACCCCAAAAATGCTGGGCTGGTTCCATCCAGAATGTTAAATAGCACCAAAACAATGCATCTGGAAAGTTTCATCCGCTTTCATAAAGAATTGAGCTTGAAAGGTGAAATTTACACAAAGAGATTAATTAATTCTTGCAGCACCTTAAACGTCGAGGTCACATCACCTTGGTGTAGGCCACATGACAGGTCAAAAGTTGTATTTCAAGGCCCTGGAAGCCTAAAAACGTGCCTAGCTAGGTTTTTCAGGACGTAGAACTCAAATGTGGCATTAGTTTCTATGTAGCTTTAGCTCACATATGTGGTCCTGACCACTCCTTTTTTCGGAGGGTTGGGGTCATGGCTAGAGTTGTGCCCGGGCCCGGTTGTTGGAGCGGTAGGCCCGGCCCGGCCCGGGCCCGGTCGGCCGCGCAGGCCCTGCCCGAGCCGGGCCTACCGGGCCTGCCGGGCCTGGGAGACCCGGACAGGCCCGACCGGGCCCGGTGAGGCCCGGTCAAATTTTTACTATCCATTTTCAAATTTTTTCCACAATTCCTTCACTAGAAAGTCCAATTTAAGCTTATGCGAGTTGTCTAAGTTGTAATAAATAGCACTAACTATTGTTTGGCACTGTTTTTTGTATGCCGGGCATTCACCGGGCCGACCGGGCCTACACCGGGCCGCCGGGCCCACCGGGCCTTGAATCGGGCCTCCGAGCCCGGGCCGGCCCGGGCCGGGCTCGGCCCGGCCCGAGGCCCGGCCCGGTTGGTTCAGCAGGCCCGGGCCCGGCCCGGGAAATTTGTTAACGGCACAACTCTAGATGGCTAACAGCCGATCAATCGGTCAGAAGGGGCTGAGGCACTGTACCTAAAAAGATGTGCACTCAGGTTATAGAGGTCGTAGAGCTCGATTTTGGCGTTAGTTTTACTGTAACAGCCAATCTGCACCTTTTTACAGAAACTTGTTGGTGAGTTTTTTCTTTTGTGAAAAAGTTCGCAAAAAAGACTAAAACCGAAAAAGTTTTCTTACTTCTTACATGCATCGCTAGAAGCCATTTCTGTAACATTTGCTGACAATTCAGGACAGACATGGAAACACGTTTTGGAAATATTGTTGCGTGCTTCTATTTTCGCAAGTTATTAATTTAAAGATTCACCAAAAATTCAAACTTAAAGCTTAAACTTTTAGACACAATTTTTTAGCGTAACTTTTTCACTTTCCAATGATTATAATATATAACACGTCGGAGTCACTTTTGAATGGTTAAATAGAATATAGGAGCAGTTTTCAGAACTTCCATGGGGGGACTACAAAATACTTGAACTCAGCAGAATTTGTAATGGTCAAGAATCAACCACAAGCAACCCCACCATTATTGGGCGTGCTTTTACGAGATTACAACATTTCAATGTTGTTCTGGTGCAGAATTAATCTATGTACGCATTGTACTAATAATCTCAAAGTAGCAATCTATTGTTACTAGTCTAATGAACAGTTAATTCTCAAGCAGGGATCGTTGTAAAAACGCTCCAAAGTTTGATATGCGCAATGAACGATACTTATTGTAGATGTTAGCTATAGTTTGAAGTAGGACTTTGTCACTCATTAACTGAAGTAATATATACGTAAAATTTACAACTGTAGCATCAATCAGCGAAATTGATATTAATGGAATAGATACTTTTTGAAATCTGTGAGCTTCATTTGTATTCACAAAATCAGGATTAAACTGGCGGATTAAATGGATTAACTTAAACGGATTAACTTAAACGGATTAAAAGCGTATTCATAAAATACGGATTAAACGACTTAAATGACTTAATTTAATCCATTTAAGTTAATCCGTTTAAGTCGTGGCAAAGTTTAATCCGTTTAAGTAGTTTAATCCGTGATTTTATGAATACGTCTTTTAAATCCATTTAACCCATTTAAGTTAATCCGTTTAAGTTAATCCGTTTAATCATTTTATGAAAAGGCCCTTAGTGTTGTCAAAAATGCCGAACAAAACTACAAGTTTCTTTAGCATTTTCTACAGGAAGCTCCTGTAATAAAAACTACATGTTTTCTTAGTATTTCTACACGAAGCTCCTGTAAGTTTTACTATTCGAGATGCCGGTACAAAATACAAAAGTTACTTTTGTGGAAAATACAGGAAGCTCCGCTAGTGACTGACCGCACAGGAGCACTTTTGTAGAAAACTACAAGAATTCCGGTAATTTCTACAGGAATCTTATTACGAGTGTGCGTAAGAAGCAGTGTAAGATTTGTGACTTCTGCATTAGGGCAACTTTTGGAAGCCAAAATAAGAAAGTTGGCTCTATAGATATCACGATAAAGAAAAGCTTGAAAGTTGCTTTAAAAAGCTAAAATCTACAGAACAATGAGATAATTCAATCGACTATAATTGCTGCCAAACTATCACAAATTTGCAAAAACTGCTCTGAACGCTGATGTGGAGTACGGTTGTTTTTGATTTTTGATTAGTCGAACGGAACCAAATCACTTAATTTTTCACAGCAAAAAATCAAACTGAATCTAACTGAAATTTTGGAAGCCAAAATCGAACTGAACTGAATCAAATCAAAACTTTTGTCCAAGAACCAGTAATTTTGATTTTGATGCAATTTTGATTCAGCAGGATTTGTGCAGAATGAAAGCTTTCGCTCAGTCTCGTCTCACGACTATATACAAAATACTTTTCCATGAATCTTTTCGAGTACTGTTGTAAATAATTACAATGTGCACCTAAGGTTTGTTTACTATGTGCACCTAATCCCTACGGCAGCAATAAGCATTTAATATTCTGGTAAATGAAAATTTTTTCAAAGCAAGTCATGAAAATTTAATGTTCTGACTTTGAAATTAAAAATATCAAAAGTCGCATCAAAATTCAGTTTTGGTAAAAACTGCATCAAAATCAAAAGTATCTCAAATTGATAAAATCAAACTGAATCAAATCAATTCATTTTTCGGGTCCAGAAAATCGAACTGAATCGAATCTGGTGATTTTTCAAAGGCGAAAATCGTACTGAATCAAATCAAAACTTTTGAGGCCGCATGAATATAACCGTAATGTGGAGTTTTTGAAGCAGGATTGCGTGGAGGGTATTAGAATCCTACTAGAGTTGATTTTGGGTTTCATAAAATTTCATATTGATTTGTGCCGTCAACCAACGATATGTGCCCGAAAGGTGTCACCCACCTTGAAAGTACGATAGCGTATTCTCTTCAATTTGGTGCATGAGGTGGCCGTTAATTATATAAATTCATAGTATTTCTATCGATTTATTAATGATTTCTACCATAAGTGCTGTTTCCAAGTTCATATATGTGAGAAATTTTGGCTTGCTATGATCAATGAGCCTGAACACTCAAGGCAGACTCTACTTCGAGTAACAGAGTTATGAGAACTACGACAACAGCGAATGTAAAATATTTACTTAATTTTTGAGTGCAACAAATTCACTAACAGAGGAGGTATTTAATGTCTGAACAAGAGCGGCTGTAATTACTGATAAGTACTCCAGATTTTCTTCTGTTAGAAAGCTGGAGTCGTCACAGTGATAGTGATAACAGCTCTTCATTCGTCCTCGAAAATAGGCTAAAAAGGTTAAGTATTAAGCTGATGCACAATTGACAACAGGGATAACCATTGATCGTTGAAAGAAAGAGTTAACTTAATAAAACTGGGTAGGTTTAACTAAAATCCAATCATTGAGAATAAATAGAAACGAAGCTCAAACCCATGAACAGGTTAATTTTTCATTTTTTCATTCTCCGCTTTTAATTTGGCACATTGGACTGTCGTAAAAAGAAGCCGTGTGTAGGGGAATATATTAATATTATTAATTATTAATATATTATTACAAATATATTAATATATTAATATATTATTATTAATATATTAATTAATATTAAGGAATATATTAAAGCCGTGTGTGGATGAAGATAACACGCGATCACATATTAATACATGCGTTTACATATTCACTCCATCTATTAACCTTTTGTTAATTAGGTGAGCTAAACTTTAGTGCACCTACCGGTATCCGTTAGTAAGACGGCATTAATTAGCGGAAAGTTTTTGTTTCGTTGCCAAAAGCTTAGGTGATCACTTATTGGCAATTCTAGATGTCTATATGTACTATCCACTAAATTCGATTGATGTGATCCTAATTCCACCTGTTCAAGCCACGGCTGCAGATTCGATTTGGGCGAAATCGAATTGAATGATCTGGAAAAGGTTGAACTCAACCAGGCGTCCTGGGCTCGACCAAGAAGAAGGACAAAATCGCCTCGATTGGATCTGGTTGCCACTGATGATCGAAATTTTGGAAATTCCTGAAAAACATCAACGGATTGAGGGAAATTCAAATTTTTACATCAGCTAATATTTTGATTATGAGGATAAAATAATAACAGGTTGATTTTAGAAATAGAAATGTTATTTAGTTTGGCCTTTTCATAATACCATGCTTCTTAGCATATGCATATTATAGCTCCAGAAAGATTGTAGCGATTATGCTTCTGTGACCCAATTGAAGACTTACTAGAACAAGAAGTTGGAGGTTCAAATCTGGCAGGAGCTAGAATTTTCGGGGCTGCCGTGGCGTAAGATACATTTTAACTTATTTCCTTAGTTATTCATTCATTCTGTTAGATATTCACTTACTTGTCCTAAATTTGTTGGAATGTACTGAGCAAATTTTGATCCATTATAATTCATTATTGTGTCTAGGATAATGGCTCCCACCAAATGGCCGGAGAAGTTTTGCAGGTATTCTGCCAACCAAACATTGACGAAATTGTTGCTACCAAACAATCCCTAAAACACCTTCAAAGACATGGACGAAGATGAAAGTTTTAGAGGTCCACGGCAGTTCAGATGAAGTCTAATATTTGTTCAAACTGAAACATGCACTGAAATGTGCAAATATCGTAGTGTTTACAAAAAGCCAGCGAATTGAAATAGTAGGATCTTACGATTTCTTCGAAATCGAAAGCAACAAAGAGGATAGTGTTCTCAACATTCTGGGAGCTGAGAATCCACGCTGACTCCAAAAGGGCAGCCAAACCGCTTCCATTATCGACAGTTCCTGAAACAGTTGTCTACGAATTCAAGCATTTCGCTTATCGCTGATCCCGAACGTAAATTGCGAAAGTAAATCCCGAAGGAAAATTTTCACTTGTTTGCACCGCAGACCACAACAAATATCAAAGTTCCAAATAAAACGCAAGAAATTAAATGAAGCTAAATTGAAATTAAAATACAATTTTAGCAAACATTTAAATAAAACCAAGCACAAAAACTAAATCTAAGGCTTAAACTCTTTAACGTACTAAATTCTACATGTTAACTATTGCTGCCTAGAAGAAAGTCAAGTACATAATACATAATTTAGCAATTTGTACAAAGTGTTGAATATTAAATTTGTGTTACCTGGGGATTCGCAAACTGTATCTAAATGAGCCCCAACTATCAAAATGACATTTTCTGCTGATCGGCTGCTGCCAGGAAGTAATCCGATCAGATTAATTCCGCGTTCCTGAAATTGCAAATAGCCAGACTCTTACTCTTGGCTACGCTTACACAATGTATCGAAGTTTTGCTTGTAAAAGATTCAAATAAAGTAATAGGTTAGAATGACATCATTACCTAAATAAATTTAAATAAATAAAATAAATGGTCCCCCTAGCTCAATCTGTTATAAGATCAGAAATGCCTAACTTACGCCATTGTAGCTAAGGAGATGTTGATTGTACACTTGCAAGCCAAGATTGTGAAACGTTACATTTACATAGCTGATAATTGACTGCTTTTGGGACCACGTACATCGCGGTTCTACGGTATAATTTTCGAGAAATGCACGCAAACGGTGAACGCTGACTGCAAGAACTTTTGCCTTCAACAAGATTACACCTACTACAGCAAACACGCCAAACATTAGCTTCATTGAATTTTATTTACTGAAACTTCAACTTTTTGAGTGCTTGTTTCATGTAAAGTAGCTGAAGACAGAAACATTACAATTTTTATTTAAGTCACGCCTAAAGAAATTATAGAAGCTTGATGTCAAGTAGTGTAGCTATTAAGTAAAGGTTTGAAATTCGAATAAAAGGATGGCTACAAAAATATCCGGAGACCTAAGATCGTCGTCGTCGTCGTCGACGTCGAATTAGGTGGCCGATCAGGATCTACTCCTATACTCGGGGAATAGAACCTTTGCTTCACCTCATCAGCCATATCTAGTATGACTCTCGCTATGTTGCCTGGATGCACTCCACACAGTGGGAGGGTGGAGGGGACCCATCTTGGCCTTTCGGCTCCGGGCTGTCTACCTCCATTAACAAATCATGTGCGTGGCAGACGAGCACAGCGCCTTTCGGCGCTCCAGGGCCGCGTTGCAAAAGATTGTCCTAAGCCTAGGAGCGCTCCTAAGTTCAGCTTAGGTGCTCACTTAGGAGAATCTGGGGTGCGTTGCAAAAGATTCTCCTAATTAAAGCTGATTTTTTGCAGTGTTTTAGAATAGTTCATGGGATAGACAATTTAAATGTTGAGGACTATTTTTGTTTTAGAAGTAGTAGTGGACTAAGAGGTCATAACAAAACCTTAACTTCTGCAAAGTTTCGTAGAAATGAAAAAAAGTACTTTTTTAGTAACCGTGTAGTGCAGATATGGAATAATTTATCATCCGAACTTGTAGGCTCTGCAAATCTGAACATATTTAAGCGTAATCTGAAGGATTGGGATGTTTCTAGGTTCTGCCAATTGTTTTAACTGAGCACGAATTAGCACTGTTTGCACTTTTTCCAGTAATGTTTTATTCCGTTTGACTTTGTGACTTTTGTTCTTGTATTGGATGCACGTAAGTAGTTGTACTGCGACTCTGTGTAATCCTTTTCAGTAAAGTGTTTACCGTATACTTGCATATGTGAGCGCTTTATTTGAATACACTTTTTTATTATTATTATTATTATTAAGTATCCTCCTAGGAGGCTACTTAAGAGGATGTCTGGGAGCTGTCTAGGAGGGAGTTCGGAGACCTTCTAAACCCGTTTCAAAAGATTTCTCCTAAGTTTAGCTAGCGCTGCTCCTAAATCCAGGCAACTTAGGAGAAAAGTTAGGAGTGGTGGATAGCACTCCTGCTTAGAAGAATCTTTTGAAACACGATTCTCCTAAGTGAGCACCTAAGCGGCTAAGCTAAAGTTAGGAGAGCTCCTAGGCTTAGGAGAATCTTTTGCAACGCGGCCCGGGTTTCAAAGGATCCTCCTAGGCTAGGAGTGCTATCCACCACTCCTAACTTTTCTCCTAAGTTGGCTAAGTTTAGGAGCAGCGCCAGCTAAACTTAGGAGAAATCTTTTGAAACGGGATTAGGAGGTCTCCTAGGTAACTTCCTCCTAGACAGCTTCCAGACATCCTCCTAAGTACCCTCCTAGGAGGGCACTTAGGAGAATCTTTTGCAACGCGGCCCAGGTCTCTAGCGCAGATGAGGGGGGTCAGGAAGCAAGCCACGGGAAATGAGACCAATTAGAGTACTTGACTCAGTTGCACCCAGCACCCCTTCGCAGAGGGTAGGTGGGTCACGTTGCAAGGGTACTGGTTGATCCCAGGGATGGGGGTGCCTTTCCACCGGGACTCCGAGCCCTACTGTTGACGATAAGTGGAATAAGGGTTCTTTAGCGTGCACATCCCCCAGCAAGACAGTACACGGGCCCACCAATTTAACGCCTCAGCCGACCGGCGGAGCTGTAGCCTAAGTTTCTTGCTCAAGGAAACAGTGCAACTTCATTACGGCTAAGGTGGGAATCGAACCTCGGACCTGAGACCTAAGATCAAGACCACCACGATAACCACCTATGTCAAAACCAAATTGAAAGTTAGGTCAGATGTTCATGCCTGCCGACTCCGTTGGTGGCATAGAAAATTGCCAAGGGGATGTGCACTAAACAAAGCTTTTGGCTATCAAACAATTTTGGCTATCAAAATAGATAAATTGAACCAGGTAGGTAGGTGAAGTTTTACAGGTGGCTTTCAAGTGAGTGGTTAAGGTTTGGCTACTGAAATAAGTGATTTTGCTAAGTAAACAGTATGGTTTGTCCAATACCAAGTGTTTTGGCGAAAGTGATAGGGCACCAGATAATCGAGGAAATCTAGTTTCACAGATCACACACACACGCGCGCGCACACAAACACACACATACACCCGCAAACAAACACAAACACCACACATGCACACGCACATACACACATACACACACACCACACACACACACACACACACACACACACACACACACACACACACACACACACACACACACACACACACACACACACACACACACACACACACACACACACACACACACTCACACACACACACACACACACACACACACACACACACACACACACACACACACACACACACACACACACACACACACACACACACACACACACACACACACACACACACACACACACACACACACACACACACACACACACACACACACACACACACACACACACACACACACACACACACACACACACACACACACACACACACACACACACACACACACACACACACACACACACACACACAAAGTATAACTTTATTAAATAAATTCATTGATAAATAATACTTGATATTGATAAATAAATTTATAATAAATGCGTTAACTTTATAGCACAGATGCAGTAGGTACCTGTACTTTAAAGTACCTATACTTTAATACAACATAACGTAGTTAAATATTAGGCATGGGAGTCCTGCTTCGGGTATCCGATATCCACTTAAATCCGGAAAAAACCGGATAAAACTGGATTGTTGTCTTTTCCAGTTTACCCCCCCCCCCAATGGCTCAAAAATTTTGAAACCTGTCCAGTCGCGTTATTACTTTGTATGGAATGTTTTCGAGAGATTAGAATTCCCGGCACGTGTTGTTTGGAACTGAAAACTATTAGAATTCTACAACTTTGCTGTCTTTGGACCTTTTTGCGGAAGAGTTAAGCCGAGTTAAACGAGTTGAACTTTGTCATTTTAGTTAAAGATTTAAAAGGGAAAAGTTAACCTCTTTAACTCTATTTTACTCTACTTTACTCTGTCGTGAAAATATCTTTAGAGTAGCTTGTCCATTGTTATAAAATCCTGTAGTTTAATTTTGTCGTATAGTCGTATATAAGTTTGTTTGGTTCGTCGTATAATTTCAATACGGTGCAAATGATTTTTGGTAGACTTATCGTTTTTGAGAACAGTAAATTTATGTCGTGGTATACAGGAATTTTCTGTTCCCAATTCTGAAGCAAGTTCGGAAATTGCATTCTCAAGACAACTAGTCAGGTAAAATAAAACGTAACAAATTTCCCAGATATTAGAATTTTCAAAAATCAGTCCTTAAAATAAGCATTCCAAATAGCGTATTTAATCAGAAAACATTTTATAGTTATAAACTGAACTGAATCGTACAAAAGTAAACGATATCTAAAGCGAAAACTGTATATATCTATTTTTACGATTGCACTGAATTCTGTAATGGTTTGACCATGGTTCGTTGCCACGATAGAAATCCCAAAATTCGCTAATGGTCCAAATATATACCGATACTTTTGGCTATCAGTTATTACAGGCCTGCCTTGCCATTAACTCAAAAATCAATATAACGTACCATAAACTTGCTTTATTTTAATGACAAAAGAAAATAATCTTTGAAATTGCAATTTTGTTTTCGGGAACACGAGCGTTATAGGCTTCGGGTAGTGCCGGGTACCCGGGTCCTATTTTTTGGACCCGTGCCCATGAAGCAATTGCTAGGTACATTTGCAGATACCCCTTCCCTTCCCCTGTGCAGAGCAATGATTACGATCTGCTCTCTTGCTATTCAATTGAATCTATGCTTAAAGCAATCGTGGTATAATCCAATTAGACTAATAGTTAGTTATTCAATTAGTTTGAGTTCAACTTTTGGTTACTGTCTGCAGCGTTACTGTTGAACCGTACGTATACGTAATCATCACTTTATTGTTTCAGCACCCAGCCCCATTATTATTCCAACTCTCTTGCAACATAAAGCTGAGCTTTTCATCTGGGTTGATGATGTAATCAGACTCCATTAGAAGATTAGAAGATCGGCTGAATTTTAATTTTTTCTTCTTCTTCGTTTTAATTAACGCTTCTCAGCGTCTTAACCTTTCACGTAATACCTATTTACCTGGAGAACATTATATGTATACCTCTTCAAATTACTATACTAGCTTTTTGTTTATGTATTTGAATGCATCAAACGGTGGAAATAATGCTGAGTACTAAAGCATTCAACATGTAATGTACAGACCCAATGAATGAACTTGATAATGTAAAAGCTCCCTTTTCAGCTCTATAGTATTCTTTCTATTGTTTATCGATTTTAAAGCTTTACCATTTAACAACAACATCCTACCAAGTTAAGTATGAATTAAAGTTATAAACTTTTGGTGTTGTTAGGCAATCACAAAGCCATAAACATCAGCCAAAGTTGTAAAGTGTAAATAAAAACTGGCCTCTCAAGAGACTGATCAAAAACAACTCAACCAAGTTTGCCAGAAGTGGTCTCCAACAGAGTTGGACGCGGGCCGCGGGTACCCGCGGGGCGGGGCGGGTACCCGCGGGGCGGGCCGGGGCGGGCCGAAATTTAGCACCCGCAGCGGCCCGCGCGGGCCGATGCGGGCTGATTTTTGGAGCAAGATTTCTTAGTAAGCCGTAGCTAAGGCCGTGTCTTAAGCTTTGGACCAAAGTAGGTTATCGAAACAGTACCTAATTTTAAGTAAAACAGTGATTTTCCTTAAAAAATTTCGCGCCTTCGGTGTGATACAATTGTTTGTCATCACAAACACCTTACAGTATATATAGATGATTATGCCTTCTATATTTATATACTTCTATACTTCTATACTTTATATTAAATGGAAAGATTTTGGTGGCCTAACTTTTTGGACGACGGCCTAAAAATTATAGCAGTGGTAGTCAAACTTCGACAAGCTTGATGCTACTGTGCTTTCGTAGCTCAGTTGGCAGAACGTGATTCGCAAAGTTAGTTCGCAAAATTTCGCGGATTCAACTCCCACCGAATGTCCAAATTTTTCTGATCTTCGGTGGTACGTGACTTTCTTCTTCTTTCTTAAAGTTTAAGCTTAGCTTGAATGAGAGCATATTTTTGCTGAAAAATATTTATATAAATGATTTAAATGTTGATATTTAACTTACTTAACTAAAACTCATCTTTGAATTCACATAACTTCGGAAGATCTTAAAAAATAGTGCGGGCCTTTGCGGGCCAAAAATTTTGTATGCGGGCCGCGGGCCGGTCCTGTACGGGCCGCAAATCTGAGTGCGGGCCGCGGGGCGGGTATGGGCCGCAAATTTCGGCCCGCGTCCAACTCTGGTCTCCAAGCCTGGTTAGTCCGTAAGAACGACGACTTATCATTTTCACTAGTTTGACGGAAGCATGGCATTGGCTGGCTTGAAGGACAGCATACGCCCAGGACACTTTATTTCGGAGACGAGCATTCACGGATTCACACAGCTACAATATCCCAGCCGATTTCGATGGCTGTGGACCGTCCTGTTGATTGGATTTTTCATTGCCATGTGCTGCAACCTTATTGACGTTCTGACCCACTACGCCAATAATCCCACACTATCCACCGTTGAAATCAGGGAAGTCCAGCGATTTCCGGCCATAACCTACTGCATCCCAAATTGGATTGACCGGGCCAAACAGGTCCAATATGGCTTTTCAGATGAAACAATTCAGTTCATTATGTCGGCATTCACGTACGGAGAGGGAGCAGATTTACCGGATCCAACAAATCTAGCCAAACACCAAAATAAGGTAAAAACGGCTGTAGTTGGCTGTAATTATGGAATTATTGTGGAATTAACTGAAGTTGAACGATTTCAACGATGAAGAGATGACATTTGAATTGTTCACCATAAGCAAGGTGATTAGCACACATCTGTAGCTCCATGTTGAGGTTGACGTGAGTGGGGAAAGCAGAAATGCGCTAGAACTATGTTTAGGCTGTAGATTTAGCATTAAATTTCACATGCACATGCAATGAGTAAGATGCCACTTGCTCACTAGAACTCTAATACTTTAGCTATTTTAAAGAATTATAACGAAGAGTCCTGTTTTTGAATGAATTCTATTAAATGAAGTCAAATTCAGATTAAAGTCAGAATTGAATTCAGATAGTCAGTTCAAATGAAATGAAATCAATACAAGTTAGGACTTTAAAAATCTTAAAACTTCAAGAATTTCAAATCTGGAAATTTCTTCTTGTGTAATTTTCGACCTTCAAATTTCAATCCCACTTTTGTATCAATTCTAATATAATGAAATTTTAATTTAATTTAATTTTAATATAATAATAAAATATATAGTCATAGTAAAATAATATTTTTGCATTAACTAATGTTTGAAATAAGAAATTACAAGAAATTGCTGATATCTGCATATGGAGCAAAAGGTCTTTGTCCCATGTGCACATGGTAGAGATGAGCATTTCGGCCCGTCGGCCCGGCCCGGCCCGGCCCGCGGGCCGGGCCGACCTCCATTTGTTAGCGGGCCGGGCCGGGCCGGGCCGAGAAATTTTTTAACTGCGGGCCTGAGCGGGCCGAAACGGGCCGGATCAACTCTAGAAAATGTTGTAAAATCACTAAAATTAGCTACACATTTACTGATTCTGGTTATTTTATGGTAAAATTCAACATTTCGTAGCATAATTAGCCTCGTCATCTTATATTGACGCCTTTGAAATAATATTGTTAGTAAAATTTTAGAATTTTTCTTTCGGCGGGCCGTTGGCCGGGCCGAATTTTGGAACGGGCCGGGCCGAAAAATTTTGCCAGCGGGCCGGGCCGGGCCGGGCCGAGCAACATTTTGGAGCGGGCCGCCGGGCCGGGCCGAAAAAATCCGGCCCGTGCTCATCTCTAGCACATGGAGCAAAGAATTTGCTCCATACGCATATGAGGCAAAATCTCTTGCCCCATGTGCATATGAGGCAATTATACACATGATTCGTAACATACCTATAGGTTGTTTTCACGTTTTAGGTTCTTGAAACCACTGCCAATCATAGTATCATAACCTGGGATTCCCTTGTCAAAGATTTGATGAAACCCACCAACCAGATAATCGCAGATGTTGCACTATTGCCAGATACACACATAAATATCTCTAACAATGTCCTGAAACCCGTATTAACAGTCAGACATCCCTGTTATGGAGTGATATTCACTCAAAATATCGGAATCGAATATATTTATGGTCAGACCCTGCGCTTAGCTCTGATTGCCCCGAAGGAAAACTCAGCAAACGGCCTCCTGTATTTGACCGATATTGATCCAACAATTTATCCCATTGACGGAATTGTCATACAGCCTTCCATTAACTATACCATTGCCCTATTTGTGAAAGCAACCAGGAAACTGTCTCGACGGGGTCGGGTTTGCCGTGATGGTCCACGTCGTACGTCAGCGCAAGATGACTTTATGAAGTGTGTGCATGAAAACTGCTTCCAGAACTGTCTCATCTATACCCCAGGTGACAATCAAAACATCACCGATCTTTGCCTGATGCACCCCAAATGGTCGAACAGGAACCAAAGTTCTTGTTTTCATGAAACCGTACCACCGGTCTGCATGAAGGCCGCCGTTTCCGCCTGCACCCGATTCTCGTATCAGTACTCCGTGACTCCTACTTGGTCCTGTAATCCCAAGTCAAGTCAAATCAATACCATTGATCTCCATTTTAGTGATCCGCTGAATGTGATATTCACGGAAGAAAGGTTCCTCTACAGTGGATTTGGTCTACTGTCTACGTTAGGTGGTACCATATCACTCTGGTACGGAGCTTCCCTTATCTCACTGATTCATTTGATTTATCATTTTTGTCTGAAACTTGAATACAGATACTGGGAAGCCTGAGAAATACATTTGGAAAAACCCTTTTCGTTAGGCTCTGTTCTATAGAGCTGCCTTGTACAAATTAGTTTGTTGTCATAATTTTATTTTTTGAACAACCTGAAAAGGTTTAATTGCATAAACTGTTGGCTGCATTTTTATCAAGAGTACATAATGATCAGAGTATGAAACTAAGCCTAGTCTATACCTATACCTCGAAACACAACTACTCAGTTGGTTCAACGTGTGTATGTTGCGAGCTTTAGAACACAAACATAGCGTGCAATTGAAGTGATGGGTCCAATTTGTGGGGGCATAGTTTTTTCTCTGATTACAGGGTGGGGTCTAAAAGCAGGACCAGTACCAGGATCAGGATCACGACCACGTTTCAGGACCAGGACCTAGGGTCTAAACCAGGACCAGGACCAAGGGTCTAAAACCAGGACCACTTTTCAGGACCACCCTCAGGATCACTCCCCAGGACCAGGACCAGGATCAGGACCTGGACCACTTTTCAGGACCAGGATCGGGACCAAGGGTAAAACCAGGACCACCTTCAGGACTACTTCTAGGACCAGGACCGAGGGTATAAAACCAGGAGGACCACTTTTCAAGCCACCCTCAGGATCACTCCCAAGGACCAGGACCTTTAAAATCAGGACTACTTTCAGGACCGCCTCAGGACCATTCCCCAGGAATAGGACCAAAGGCCTAAAATCAGGACCACCAACGGAACGGGACCATAAAAGGGCCACTTTTAACATTAGGGACAGGTGTCCAAAATCGAAGTGGGACTGAAACCTTTCTACCAAAGTTTAAGTTTAGGTTCTTGATAAATTCTTCGTAAATGTTTATTTCTAATCCGGCCCAATAATTGTTGCACCAGCTCTACGTATTATTGTTAGGCCGACTCAGTGTTGTCGGTTTGTTGTTGTGGGCTCTTAAAATAATGACAAACCACAAAGCTACGATCTAGAAATGTATAAAAAAACAAAATCTGGGGTCGTCTGCTAATACACAAAAAGTTAAAATAAATACAAAATCTAGCATTTTATGTATGTGTTGTCTTGATTCCGGCTTTTTAGCGTGAGAAAGTGACCCTTGCGTGTGCAGCTTTTCCGTGCGAAACGCCTATGTGCTCGAGCTTGCAACCATATATATTGAGAGATATATTGCTGAAGCAACTTGTTCTGTGACAAACAACGGATTCGAGACATGCAATATATATACACCCACAGGCTCGCATTGACCAACCAAAACATCGATATGTGTAATGGAATTGGTAAAATCTGAGGTTAAGACCTGTTTAAAATGGTTGAAAAAATGGTCAAAATTAGTAAATCCGTGAGGAAGAGCCTCTATACCATGGATTTGTAAAGAAGACCAACGATCATCACTATGGAATGGGGCTATTAAATGATGTCCAAGCATTGATTGTATAAATTGTTTTGTGTTTGCTAAGCCAGAATTGTCTAGTACTCGATATTAAGGGAACTTCTCAAATAAGGTTCAAGGTTTGCACTCAATTAGGGCAGAAATTCTAGTCTCACTTAAGATTTTAAGTTTAATAACGTTTAATCTACTAATAATATTAGTCCAGAAGTTGTAAAAGAAAGGCTAATTCGGTCACCTATCCCCTAATAACCGGAGTTGTCACTCCACCCGACCTTAAACTGCAGTGTTTTGATAAAACTTAAGGAATTTTGAAGAAAATCAGAGAGTTGTTACTCCCCACGAAGGAAAACATCAACAATTTGACCAATCTTACGCGTATTAATGAGTTGTCACTCACAGCTTGAACCAAAAAGGTCCCCTTCTTCATTACCTTGTACGTTTTCCATTGACTAAACATGAATTGGCAGGAAGTCATTGACTTGTAATAGGCAATTACACGCCTACCGAGCTGAAAAATTGGTCGTAAAGTTACCTATAAAGTGGAAACTCACACTAAAATTAAATATATTGAGAGATATATTGCTGAAGCAACTTGTTCTGTGACAAACAACGGATTCGAGACATGCAATATATACCCACAGGCTCGCATTGACCAACCAAAACATCGATATGTGAAAAAATTACACTGCACAACTGTTTTGTGGCATGGAAGCACCCATTCATACATTTCTAGATCGTAGCTTTGCGGGTTGTCAATATTGTAAGAGACCACAACATAACGAACGGACAACACTGAGTCGGTCTAACAAATCATACGCTATCATAAGCTGGTGCAACAACTATTGGGCCGGATTAGAAATAAACATTTAAGAAGAATTTATCAAGAAGCTAAACTTAAATTATAAACTTTGGTAGAAAGGTTGTGGCTTATCTCGATTACCCCCCCCCCCCCATTCAAAACCCTTAAAACTTGACCAATTGAGCTAAAATTTCGTTTGGCTTAGTTGAAATATCGCAAAATTTTTGATTTCGCGAAATTAGATTTTTTGGATTTCTAAGGGGGGACCAAGCGAAACCGAAAAAATTATTGTCTTCGATTTTGCTGAAAAGATGTATATTAGAGGTTTTTGGGGTCGTAGAACACGAATCTGAAGTCCATTTTTCGATTCAGCTTTTCGTTAGCTCAGCAAACGCCCTTGCCTTGCCCCTCAGAAATCTTGATAAATCTACATTTTTGGTCAGAAGATTGGTGAAACTAGTTTGGCGGTGACACCACATTAGGAGGAAGTGAATTCCAAATGTTAATTATTCTACAATGAAACAGATTTTCTAAGGAGTTATTAGAAGTTCTAGGTAGTTATTAGAGTTATAGGTAGTTTTAAACGAAAAGCGTGGCTACGTGTGACTGATAGCGGTGCGAAAGAAAAAAATGCACTAAACTCTATATCTTATTAAATCATGAACAATCTTGTAAGTCAATTTTAACTCCTGGAAAATTCTACGATACTCTAGACTTTCAATCCAGTAACATTTAACCGTTGGGAATAAGATAATGCCTGTAATCCAGGGATACGTTTGGTGAAGCTACGTTGGATTTCTTCAATCATGTTTACATCTTTGTGCAGAAAATGTGACCAAATACTGGAGCCAGATTCCGAAATAGGTCTAACATAGGTTTTAAACATTTTTATTAAAAAATCTCGATTTCGCCACTTGAAGCTTGCTTTACTTTTAAGTTCTTGCATTTTATTAACTGAAAAGCTAATAGCATTGTGGTCACTAGTACAAAAAGGTTCCAAAACGTTTACCCTTGATATCAGCTGACTGTCGTTTGTTAATATTATCAAGGATATTAGAACCTCTAGTGGGTTTGTCCACTTTCTGGTATAACCCAAAGTCGTGGAAAAATTATCAAAAGTCTCTTCAGCTGTTAAAAGAAAAAATTGGCTGTCTGAAAATACGTTCGACAAATTAAAGTTTTTTGGGGGGGGGGTAGTGGCAACGGCCGAAAATAGGGTATTTTTAAGGTAAATTTTGCAAAATTTTTCAAAAATGTCCAAATTTTTGGCGTAGAGTGTTTATCATTGCGAGAAATTTACGTTTTTAACTGTATTATGGGCTTTCGGACTCATTATTGACCTTATTTTGGACTTGAAAGCATGCTGACAATCAAGTTTTCGAGTTTAAAATCAATGTCTAATGTCAAAATTACTTCATAGTTGAAATGTTCATTGGCATTGGGAACGGCTGGAATTGCGATTTTTGGCATAAAAATAGAAAAATTTATTTGGGGGAGGGTGGGGACTGGAGGGATCCTGTGGGCATAGGCGTAACGGGGATTTGGGTTGGGGGGGCTACCCCCCCCGGAATTTTGGGGGCCCCCGTCATCATAGGTGTAAGGTGGGGGGGGGGGGTTGAGACTTGGGGGGGGTGGCCCCCAAGCCTTTTTTCAACCCTCCCCCAAAACTTTTTGGGGAGGGGGTAGTCGCGCCGACGGCGCGAAAAATAGCAAGATTTGGGTATTTTTAGGGTAAATTTTGAAAAAATTTCCAAAAATGTCCAAATTTTTGGCTTAAACTGTTTATTATTATGAGAAATACACGTTTTTAACGGTATTATGGATCTTATGACTCAATATTGACCTTATTTTAGACTTGGAAACATGTTGGCAATTAAGTTTTTGAGTTTAAAACCACTGTCTAATGTTAAAATTACTTTATGATTAGATGTTTTTTATCATTAGAAAATGCGATTTTTGGCATAAAAAATGAAAACTTTTTTGAGGGAGGGTTGGAGGGGGGTTGGAGGGGTCTCCAGAGGGGCCCCCCAGAAAAGGTTGGGGGGAGCTTCCCCCACCCCAAATCTCCGTTACGCCT
>JASAND010001806.1:0-39074 GCA_030248195.1 Trissonchulus latispiculum
ACCATTCTACACACAACTTTCAAAATTATTGATGCTGAAAATGTTTGTGAATAAGTTTGCTTTTATCACCTGGAATTATAGTAAATAAAATTGTCACACACATGCTTTTGAAGAATTCATCCAACAGGAATCTTATCCAAATATTATCTTGAGGATTTCAAACTGATTCAAGCCATTTTGAGAAATTTTAAATACTTGACTGTGAGGAATTGAAAATTAGTCCAAAAGTAATTAATCTTCATGGTCTTGAGGAATTGAAAATTAACCCAAAAGGTATTAATAATAAACTTTGAGGAATCGGAAATTCTCCCACACAGTTAGTCTCTCATAGACTTAAGGAATCCTATATTAGCCCAAAAGTAATTAATCATAATCTTTGAGGAATTCTACATCAACCCAAAAGATATTAAGTTTGAGGAATTCTATATTAGCCCAAAAGTAATTAATCATAAGCTTTGAGGAATTAGAAATTTTCCCAAAAGTCAGTAATCATCCATGCAATTAAGTTTTGAGGAATTCTGTATTAGCCCAAAAGTAATTAATCACATAATCTTTGAGTATTCCTACTTCAACCCAAAAGTTCAGGAATTCTATATCAACCCAAAAGCTATTAATCTTGTCTGCAATTAAATTTGAGGAACTGAAAATTAGCCCAAATGTAATTAATCTTTCATGCAGTTAAGCTTTGAGGAATTAGCCCACACAATATCATGTTGTTAGATGCACATTTACCCAAAGCATGTTAGACTTGAGGAATTAAAAATTTACCCAAAAGCTATTAAGTTGAGGAATCCAAAATTTACCCAAAAGCTATTAAGGAGTAAAAAAGCAATTAATTTTATTTGGAAGCATAAGTCATTCATATAGAAAGACGGTAGCTGACAGATGGTATCAGAAATTTAATAGGCATATTGTAAGAAAAAATTTTAGCCACACTGTGACACACAGACAGATGGTACTTATGTCGCAAAATATTCCTAGCCTAATTTGACATCGCAGACAGTTCAACATCATTAATTTTGACAGCTTAATATCTTTGACAGGTCATGACAGCTAACTGTCAAATTTTGACAGGTGATCCAAAAATGGAATCCAAAATTAGCCCAAACAGGCACCAATTGTGCAGCCCTATACTACTCATGCATCAATCGAAACCTTCTAGTGGCTTACACGACCATTACAGTTATTCACGCTTGCTTGAATATTGTAATTCGTTTTTCAGAGTCCCTGCCTGTATCAGTCGGATAAATCACAAACAGGTAATTTCTAATTGTGTTTGTCTACTTGGCTGGTGCGGGGATACTATAGCATTTTGCCACAGAGCTTTCGTAGAGCTGTCTGGCTTTACAATAGAGTAACAGGTAGCGTTATCCTTTTTTTCAGTCAATTCATTTTTTAATTTCTTTAATAATAAGGGTGAACTACTGGGCATTCAAAGAGTAATTATTTTTCAGATTTATCATCCAAAACTCTGCCAACCAAACTCTATCATGGTGTTGTGGGCCATCTTTCTGAGATCTGTATGGCATGTTCTCCTCTCATGCCAGCAGTCATGGTCACTTCTCCAAGTGCCAATTGTAAGATTGATTTTGTCATGATAAGTTTTGTGTATTCTAAAGTTAAGTATATACACATGAATTTTTTCTAATATTGAAATAATACTCATACTGTTGTTGAAAATTTTAAATTTTTCTTGAAGGCCTTCTGTGTGATTTTGCGTATGCGTATGGTATAGTTCGGCAGAGGTTTGTCATTTCGTTTTTAGCTGATTTACTTTTTTTATTTACAGCTGAACACTGTTATGATTTATCGGGACGGTCGCGTTCAAATACTCAGGCCAGCGGATATAGCATGGGATCAGGTAGGATTTTTGTTGTGTATGGTACGTACGTAAGGTACATACTCCCGATTACGACAGTAAATAATGAAAGTTTTCTTGTATTGGGTTTATATGGATGATGAACTTGGCTCGGCACCCTCTTCCTGGCGGGGCGTCCCACTTTTTGGGTCCCTCCCTCGTTCCACTCCTCACGTTTTGCGCTTCCCCTGCTCACCCTAGGGCGCCTAGAAATTGCCAAATTTTTAGGTATTTTAGTAGAAATTTTCAAAAATGTTTGGAATTTTTTGGTCAAAGTCGTCTATTTTGGTGCTACAACTTAATTTTAATCACTTATTAGCTCAGTTTAGTGCAGTACATGTAGAAAACAGGCTATTTTTGCTGTATTTTTAGCATTTTAGCCCATTTCCCCCCACTTTTGGACCTTCTCCTCCACTAGTATTGGTATACCCCTCCACCTTTTTTCCTGAAAACCCCAGTCTTCTCATATCAGCCACGTTTGGGCTCTAAAAAGATTAACTCCGGTCCCATCTTCTACCATCTAGGACTATGCTGGTGGATAGAGTTGATAGAAAACTTGAATTGAGTTAGTTGGAAAAATTGATTGCTTGAAAACTTGAACATCCTGATCTCAGTTTGCTGTTGAAATACTGTATCGTGAATTAACTGTAGTCTGGTATTAAATTTTGACAGTTAACAACTGTTGGTTATGAAAGGGCTCTGGTATGTAAATCTGCATGAGAACTTGACGTTTTGATGCCTTCAAAATCCTGAGACCTGAACATTGTTGCAATGAATTGTTAGATGGCAGAGCATTGGTATTGACAATGTTGTCCTTTCAATTGCTTTGTCGTTGGTTTTTCAGATTATGACAAGGAAGAGGATGAACCAACAGCTCCCTCGGAGAAAGCCCTGGTTCGGAAGGAAATCTTTCGCCTAGTCAGTATTCTCAACGTTCGAAGAAACTATGCAGAAACTGGACTGCTTCGGTTAGCTTTACTGTAAAATAAGTTAACTAAGCTTGTCATTGGTTCACAAGGTTATGTTGATTTTATTGTGAGTAATATGCCGTTGTTTAGTTCGTCTACTTTCATCTGTCTGAATCATATTAATCAGAATATCTTTGTTTCGGAAAATAACTTGTGCTAGAATATAATTTGAACTTTTATTTGTCAGAATTTCATAAGTCAGAATTGAATTTTCCTAATTTCTTCAAAATTGGCATATTTCGTTAACGCAATCATCTGAGGGCCTTTTCGCGAAAAAGTTGAGTAGTAGACTTCAAATTGACTCTTAAGAACTCCATTTAAGCTTGACTTGACTTGATTCTAATGAATTGAACGAAGCAGCCTAACCATCATTTCTCGTCTGGAAGATAAAGGTAGGCGTACCCAACTCAGATGGGGAATCAGGGGCGTATCAAGGGGGGTCCGGATTCCCCTTTTCGGAAATTTCTTAATAATTTTCAGCTATTTTTGGCCATTTTTGTAAATAAACTGAGTCCGGACTCCCCTTTTTGGGTTGGGCCACCTCCTTTTCAAAATCTAGGATACGCCCCTGGGGAAACCCTCTTGAAAATATAACTTCTGTGCTGCTAGCTGGTAATAGATACACATTCATATTCATGACTATTGAGACTACGAAAGCTTATTTATTTACGTATTTACTTACGTATTGAAAGCTGAATCTTGTTTCAATTTGCTCCAAAAACACAAACGAAATTCTGACTCTGACTAATGGAATTCTGACGAATGAAATTCTGATTACTGAAGATAAACCGTTTACTTTGCTGCGCTTTTCTTTCAGATTGAAGCACAAGTTTCCTGATGTTTTCCACTCGTTGTGTATCTATAGTGATATCTGTTACATGCTGACCACAAGTCGATTTCATTTGGTGGCTCGTCACTTCATTCAAGAACTGTTTCAAGATGTCGATTTTAGCCAGGTTTGCGTTTTACTAACGTGGCAACATTGGAAAATATTTTGTTGGTTGCAGCAAGACTCATGTCAGATTATGCTTTGTGCTTAGGTTGCTGTTTCCCTCAAGCAAACCGACAGATTGAGTTTACATAATTATGTATTTTATGGGAAATAAATTTAGCACTTTTCTGCTTAATTCGTGACAAAAGTTTATCATTTAAGAACTTTAGTTGTTTACATTTGATAGCGGAAAGGGGAATCAAAGAATTGTTATTTTTCAACATGTTACAAAATAACTTTATTTTCTCTGAGAAAATAAGATGTCATGGGGAGAACAAATACAGGAGCTAATAAAAGCGGAAGGATGATGTTTTTGATAATGCAAGAGACAAGGCCAAAAAGAGGAAGAAGGCCAGAAAGGGCAAACAAGAGTTCCCACAGCGCGAGAGGTGAATAAGTGGCGCAAAGCGCGGGAAAGTAAGTGAAACGGTGGAACGAGCCAATTAACTTCATGAGCCCAAGAAACCGAAAAAGCGTCAACTTGCTCAGTACCGGGGAACCAGATTTTGGAGTTAAACCTAGGAAGTTGGGTACTGTGGCGGGAGGCAAATCTGTCAACGGTGTGAGGGCCCCAGGCGTCGTTTAGAAGCCGAAAGATGCGGTTAGAGACAAACCAATCCTCAGAGTCAGGAAAACGGCTGAAAAAGTCAGCAATCGCATTAGATTGGCGAGGGACCCATTCCACTTCGAGGCGAATGGAGTGTTGGAGGCAAATAAGACATATGCGAAGAGCTAGTGTGTTGAGGTGAGCTAATTTACTTCCTTTAGCAACAACAGAACACGCAGCGATATTGTCAGTATAAACCTTGAGAATTTTCCCAGAGAGCACATGGCGAAAGGAGGCCAGACCGAATTCAATAGCACGCAACTCTGTAAGTAGAAGAAAAAGATTGTTCAGTAGGATCCCAATTCATAACAGAAACTGAGAGAGGGTGACTGCGCAAAACCGCCGACAACCGGTGTTGGATGCATCGGTGTACAAAAGAATTTCAGGAATTTCGTATTTCAAAAATTTTGTGCTGGACAGTTAAAAAGATGAGTTTTCCAAAATAGTAATTCGAACAGGGCTTCGTCATTTAATTCAGTTTTTGCATCCCAAGAGCGGGCAGACGCAATGGATTAATATAAAGCACGGGTCAAAATGCGCGTAACAGGGCCAAAAACCAGTGAGAAAGAGATAAGTTGGCCAGCAGCTTTCGACAACTGCCGGGCAGAAACTTTCGGCGAAGTTAAAAGAAAAGAAAGGTAGTCAACGCAATTGCGTATCCGATTTTCCGGAATTTCCAAAACAAAACGGGAAGTATCAATAATCCGGCCAAGGTATTTTAAACGTTGAATAGGTTTCCAAACACATTTTTCATTATAAGTAAAACCAAGGGAAACTAAGTCTTGCCGACAAAGAGAAGAAACGCGAGACATTTCGTCATAAGACGGTTCAGTAAGAAGCGCATCATCCAAATAGATACTAGCCTTAAACCCTTGCAAACGCCAGTATCGCACGACTGGGCGAAGCAATTTAGTAAAAAGGTAGGGTCCGTAGGCTAAGCCAAAAGGTAAAACAGTAAAAACAAAAAATTTGCGTGTATTTTGGAAAGACCAAGAAAAACCTAAGTAGGTTTGGTATTCCGGCTTGACATCGAGATGGTAATAACCTGATTTAATATCAAAACTACATAAATAAGAGTTGGGCTCAAGAAAATTAAGAGAGGTACGAATGTCTTCCAATTTAAACTTTGGAGGCTTGGTAAAATGGTTGAGATAACGGAGATCCAAAATAAACCTAATTTTTCCGCTGGAAAGACGTGCGGACAAAGGGCTGACAATCGGAGGGGAAATGCATTTTGCAAATAAAGGAGATATGCAAATTAACTGTTTTTGTTATGAAAAGTCAGTTACCTTCGGTTTTGTTTTGTTTTGTTCAAAAGGTGGATTTTAAGGTTTTATGGTGTTGAAAATGTGTTTTGAAAATGGGAACTTTTGGCATGGATCAGTCAGAATTAAAATAGCTAGCTTAATTCCACTAAATTTCTGCTCAATCGGCAAAGTGTAGGATGTTGTCGGAAAATCTCAGCCAATTGACTTGTATATTGAACAAGGTCCAACATCCAACGCCTATGTAATTGACTAGAAGTTTTGAGACCAACGGCCAGTTTGTTGGTCGACGTCAAGATCCGACCACTCCAGCCAAAACCAAGCCGAAGGAACAAATTCCGGTCAATTCATACATACACATACAAATCTGCGGGATAACGTTCACTGTAATTTGCATCTGTATTTGCTGTTTAGTTTGAAAAAGAAGCAGCCGGTATTGTTGAATCGAAAAGCTCACTACTTCGTCCTGTACCACATAGGCAGAGTGCGATAGCTGATGATTCCATTGTTGTGAGCCACCACAAAGAAATTGATGTCGCTACTGGAGGTGCGGATCTTTGGTAGAGTGTGGTCTGGAAGAATTCATTCAGCAACGGAGCGGAGGTGCTCCTGTTTTAGCTCGTATGAGACTGGCTTGGATAGACTCAAGTGCGATCAGACGTACGCAGTACTACTCCTTTTTGTGTTTGTCTACGAGGATCGCGCACTCCAATTCATGTACAAAATATAAAAAAGTAGAGGGGTTTTCTGCTGTCTGATAAGCTGTTAGCGACCCCTTTCCTCTAAGTGGGAAGGGGGTATGTTTTATCAAGAGTTTGTAATAGGAAGAGTGAGACACTCAACACTTCCTGATGTAAGCTTTCAATATGCTCGAAACTTTCAGGCCGAAATCTCGAGAGGGGCTTCTCAATTTGTGAACATGGCACGTTGACATTTTTCAAAAACTGGTGTTTTTAACATATTAAATACGATAACTTGAGCTAACAAAAATCATACTGCAATAATTTTTATATCACTATGTTGCATAGAACGAATCTTTTTGATAATATAAAAATTGCGTGGCTCGGTTCAGGCAATCTTTTACTAATCCGGCAACAACGTAAGGCATTTTGAAGAGCTTATGAAATTCCTAGAATTTTTGGGGAAAGGATGATTTTCATCGGATTTTTACGAGATTGTCCGAATCAAACTATATGTGTAATTTTTATATTTTTAAAAAGATCTAGTTTTTCGCAACATAATGATATAAAATTTATTGCTGCACGGTTTTCCTGTAAGCTCAACGTATAGTATTTAATTTGTCAAAAACGAACGTTTTTGAAAAATGTCAGTGTAGCATGCTTACACGCTGAGAAGCCACCCCCTCCCGAGATTTCGGCCTTAATGTTTCAAGCATATTGCAAACTTAATACATTAGGAAGCGATGAGTATCTTACTCTTCCTATTGTAAACTCTTGGTTTTATCGACCTGGAGCACCGTTACGTCTTGATGTACTGTTATGATTATGTAGCTCGTGCTAATATTTGCAAAGTATCAAACTGTCAAATACGTATATGCTTGCATATTTGGCCATGGAATAACTAATTATTTATATGTGTTACGGATTCCGTTAGTAGTACGAGAGCTCGATTCATGCACTGTTCATTAAATATTGTGTATATACAAATCTGAAACATTGCAATGTTCAGTGTTACCTTGTTTGCAATTGCTGGAGCAAAATGTAATTAACCATGATTGTTTGTTATAATTTATACTTATTATATTATTAAGAACTTTTATGTATATGATGATGCCTCTATTTTGTGATTTTTACTGAATAAATGTTTATGTATTTGTCGTTGCTTCTTGTCATTAGGTTCTGCTTAGTGATAGTAGGGGATGTGACCTGCTTTGGGCATTATTTCAGCTGGCTTTAACTAGGTGAAACTTTCTAAAATACGTTCGCTTAGCGTGCTGGCGCACTCTGCACAATCCCACGACATTTCTGTTCAGGGCAGTCTTTGCCAAGTTCTGCCATTTGGGCAGCAGCTAGCTGCATAATCATGTTCATTCGAAAGATCTACTTGAGCTCTACAGTTTTGCCTCTGTGCCAGTTTTGACCTATTTTGAGTTAACCCTTTTATTCCCGCGGCTGCCAATTGGCACAAGTGCTGATTTTGGGCATCTTATATTTTGGGATAGGGTGCAGTTACCGGTTGGCAATCTGGGCATTTGCTCCTTTTATCTTTAACACGTCCACCCTATTTTGGGAGAATATTTCGACACCTGCTTGAAAAATCTAGTTTCTATGGCATTCCGCCGGCTATGGAAATTTTGATGATTTCAAGCCCTGTTCGAGCACTGCATTCAAGCAAAACCAGATCCGGCTGTAGTTCGTCGGCAGAAAAGTCGTTCCACCAGGTGATGCGGGAGGTTATGCGCATTAAAATAACGTATAGTTGATCCCGTCTCTGAATCAAGTCCTGCAGCTAGAAATAAAATAGTTGGATTTTTGTAATGAAAATTTAGCAAAATTTCGTACTTTGACGGCTTGTAACTTTTTCTGGTTGCATCGGAGACCCTTCAATGTTCAATCATGAAATGTAGAGCAATTAATTCTCTATCGATTGGTCGCAGTCCCATCTCTCTAGATGGTCTCAGTAAAAAACGGCAGCCAAAAATGTAAAATTGGTCATTTTGAGCCGATTGCCCCGAGAAGCTTGGGCAGAAGAGGGTTAAAGAATAACATCAAAAATCGAACAGCCTTCCAGCACAGTTTTACAGTGTTTTCAATCCCAAATAACAATTTTTAAATGAATTTGTGGAAAACTCACAAAATCCAAGCAACTGATTAACCCTTTTATTCCCGCGGCTGCCAATTGGCACAAGTGCTGATTTTTGGCATCTTATATTTTGGGATAGGGTGGAGTTACCGGTTGGCAATCTGGGCATTTGCTCCTTTTATCTTTAACACGTCCACCCTATTTTGGGAGAATATTTCGACACCTGCTTGAAAAATCTAGTTTCTATGGCATTCCGCCGGCTATGGAAATTTTGATGATTTCAAGCCCTGTTCGAGCGCTGCATTCAAGCAAACCCAGATCCGGCTGTAGTTCGTCGGCAGAAAAGTCGTTCCACCAGGTGATGCGGGAGGTTATGCGCATTAAAATAACGTATAGTTGATCCCGTCTCTGAATCAAGTCCTGCAGCTAGAAATAAATTAGTTGGATTTTTGCAATGAAAATTTAGCAAAATTTCGTACTTTGTCCGACTTTGACGGCTTGTAACTTTTTCTGGGTGCATCGGAGACCCTTCAATGTTCAATCATGAAATGTAAGCAATTAATTCTCTATCGATTGGTCGCAGTCCCATCTCTCTAGATGGTCTCAGTAAAAAACGGCAGCCAAAAATGTAAAATTGGTCATTTTGAGCCGATTTCCCCGAGAAGTCTCTGGCAGAAGAGGGTTAATTTTGGAAACGTTTTTCCACTAAATGATAGTAGTCCCAGTTTGGAAACGTTTTTCCACTAAATGATAGCAAGAGTACATAATAACTAAGAGTGTGACAAGCGTCAAGCTCTTAGGTATTAGGCTTGTGGACATGATCGGCACGATAACGGCGCCCCCCCCCACAAATTAGACCCATCACTTCAAAGAAATTCATACGCTATGCCTACGTTCTAAAGCTCGAAAACACAACTACTTAGTTGGTTCAATTTGCGTCTGTTGCGAGCTTCAGCACATAAGCATAGCGTGCGAATTTCTTTGAAGGGATGAGTCTAATTTGTGGGAGGGGAGGGGGGTAAGCCGTTATCGTGCATATCATGTCCCCAAGCCTAATAACTAAGAGCTTGACGCTTGTCACACTCTTAGTTATTATGTACTCTTGATGATAGTAATCCATAGTTACTCGTCGTAATGTCTAGCAGATAATATCAAAGAGTACATAATAAGAGTAAGACACTAAGCCTAGTCTCTGTTTCAGTAGTCCATTTTAGTTACAGTTCTAGTCGGATATCAATAAGTTCAGTTTCAGTCGTCATCCCTAAATAATTCTGTTTTATTTTCAGTTTCAGTAGCCGGTCCAAATTAATTTCAGTTTCAGTCGGTGACGCAAAATAGTTTCAGTTTTATTTAAGAATAGTTTCAGTCCAAATCTAAGAATACTTTCAGTTTTAGACCAAGTTTAAAATAGATTGGTCGCCCATATATCCGTGAAACAATTTTTCATACTTGCTAGCTGTAATTGACCTTTTTAATTAATTACCTTATAACAGGTTTGGTGATTTGCTTGCGCAAAACACCCCTCCAAAATGTGAAGCTTTTGAGGAAATAATGGTTCATTTTTGCAATTTAATTTAATTTGCCTCTAGGGCCGTCACCACAGAGGTACCACATCAGCGTGAGCTATAAAAATTATATAAAACAATTGAACTTTAACTACTTCTTTGTTTTATCTGTTAAAATGACAGTAAATGATCTAAATGTAATACTGCTAATAATAGGAGAGGCTAAAACTGGACACACTCATGCAATGTTTCACAAGGAACACTATTATGGGAAGTTTTCAATAGCGTTTTCAAGGAACCTAAGCATATGCAGAGATTGAAATGGCGTTTCATACGCAGAGACTGAAACTACGTTCAGTCTCGTCTTGAACTGATTTTTGTTGCAGTCCCAGCGAGCAGGAAAAACTTCAAATTTTACGCTAGGACTAGCGTCAGTTCTAGAATTAGGATAGTTTCAGTTTCAGTTCAGTCTTGAATATAGGTTCAGTTTCAGTCGGCTAGCCTAAATCTTTTCACTTTCAGTTTCAGTGACTGAAACATCGTTATTATTATCAGAGCAAAAACGATGATCTGTTTGCTAACGGCTGACCCCCCTCCACAAATTGGACCCATCACTTCAAAGAAATTTAAGCGCTACGCTTGTTGCTTGCATGCTGAAGCTCGTAATCACAACTGCTCCGTTGGTTCAACTCGCCTGTTGCGAGCTTTAGGACATAAATATAGGGTCAAAATTTCTGTGAAGTGATAGGTCCAATTTGTGAGTGGGGGTCAGCCATTAGCGAACAGAGCATAGTTTTTGCTCAGATAACAGAGACTAGGCTTAGTGTCATACTCTTTATCATAACGAACTCTTGATATCACGTATTGGCCTGGTTTAGGCGACCGGCCAACCGGATTGACTCTACTGTGTGAAACTGAGAAACGGGAAACCGACGAAAATGATGTTAATTATTTAAAAATAGATTGTTTCTACAACTGGATATTTTTGCAAAATGTTTGACATTAAAGTCAGAAAGTTGTTACTGAATGATTTAGTAAAAAATACTGAACAAGGCCTTAAAAAGTTACGCGCAGGAGACTTTGAGTTAAACAAAATTTAACTTGATACTTTTCTCTCCGTTTTTTACTGGTCCGTTTGTCCGTTTCTCCGTTGCTCCCTTCACAACTTACGAAAGCAAGTAGAAAACTGTTTTTGTACCGTATTTTTAGTTTTTGAGGAATTTCAATTCCCTCCTCGAAATGTTGGCCTCTTCCGCCACTTAGTTTTGCCAAGAAAAAACCAGACTACTATTGTAGATCGCATCTCTCCTAGAAGGGATCCATTAATTCTTTTAGTCACATTTTCGGTGTTGCATTTATATTGTTCCGTCTTAGAATACAGGCCTCAATTGACGTGCGTACATCTGTTCTATCTTATGACTGCTGGACGGCACACAATTTGGTTAGTTCTTCCAATTTCGTTATGATAAAATCAGCAGCACTCCATACGAATCTTGTCTCTTGTGTTGTGGAAAAACTGTCTGACCAATTTAGGCTGTAAAAAGCTCAAAAGGACTTCTTCTTTGCTGTTGTCTTTTGGTTAATTAATAGTATATATTAGATGTTTTCCATCCAAAGTTGGCTTCGAGATCGATTCTGGAACCGTTTTGCAGGTTTAAAAATACTTTACTACAGTTTCTGATTATGTTCACAGCTCGTAATATTAGTGAGCACAGAATCGCTTACTGCAAATTAGTGAGTTGTAACCTATACCATTATTATTTTATAAAGACAGATTATTCTAGCACTCGACTAAATTTTTACGAAATTTACACCTCCGTAAATGTTGACTAGGGCATATGCATTTCGTTGGGTTGTTCTTTAACGTTCACCAGATTTATTTTTGTACGTTTGTTATTTGCAGTCTGGTCTCGGACTTTTTCTGTCCCAATACTGGGGGTGTGGAAAGTCATATCTACTATTTGGGTCAGTGCTTGTTGGCCCGTGGTCATCGAGTCATTGTCATTACCCATAGCTATGGCAAACGGAAAGGCATTCGACTACTGTCTAATGGGCTCAAAGTATGACTTTACTCTTGCCAGTTCGAGTTCTGTTTACTGAACTAAATTTTAATGTTTTTTGCTGTTTTGATTTTAGAAACATAAATGAAATGTTATTGAATTGTATGAATTACAATTAACAACGGAAAACTATTTATATACTTTGATTTGTTGGAATTAGATTTTTGATTTAGGCCTTTGAATTTTTGTAATGCTTGCTCAAAGTTGCATCCCCCCAGTTCCCACTAACGAAAAACGTCAATTTTCGCTGTCAGCAGGTTTCAAAAATTATTTAAAAAAATTCAAAGGCCTAAATCAAAAATCTAATTCCAACCAATCAAAGTGTATGAATAGACGTTTCTAACGTGCCAAATTATGCTGATAATTTTCCGCGAGATTTTTTGCACTAGTAAAATTGAAACTTCCGTTCCTAGTTTAACACATGAGACTCAATTGGAGTGAAATACTCTTAACCGTAAAAGACCGATTTAATTTCAAAACTCGAAAAAAACCCGGGGGAAAAAAAAAAATGGAAAACGAGCAAAAACGGAAGAAACGAAAAAACGGCCAAAAACCGCCCCCCGAATGGGAAATTTTGAGAAAATGAAATTTGATGAAACTTTCCAAAATATAAGTTCTTTTAGCATTCTAACACCCTCCGCGCAATCTCGCTTCAAAAATTCGACGTTTCCGTTCAGGGCAGTTTTTACCGATTTTTGACAAATAGACAGTAGCTGCATAGCTATGATTATATTCATTCGAAAGATCTTGTCGAGCTCTACATTTTTGCTTTTTGAAGTACCTTTCTAGCTTTTCTCTATCGTGAGATATAGTCGAGTTTCCTATTTTGGCGTTGACAACTTGTCATTTTTACAGAAATCAAATAATCCGCCATTTCCTGCGCAACGTAAGCCGTAAAACTAAACTACGGGTGTCGATTTTAAGGTCTCTTCGAGGCCGATTATCCGAGACATGATGATCTTCCAACTCCTATCCCGTGAGCTGTTATCCTAAAAAATGTAGTTTTTGCAAAACCATGACCAAATTTTTTCCAGCGATTGTGGAGCATTTACTATGCAAGCTAGATGGTTGCCACTTACTGGACGTGTTTTACACTAAAATACCCAGGGACCCTTTTTTAGTTGTCCCGATTGCTTCTTTCTAGCTAAAGTTGTCGCTTGCCAAAGTTGGGAAAACAAGGCAAAATCCCGGTTGCGCATACATTTCTTCTAATTTCTTTACAACGAAGAGCGGTTTCATAATAACTAAAAAAGGGTCCCCAGCTATTTGATAGAGGAATCGAATGATGTGGCCGCTGCCTCACGAAAAAATTACTTTAGTCTGCAAAAAATCTGGAAAATTAAATTACTTCGAAAATGCAGTAAAATAATTTCCAAGAACTAAAGTTAGTTTTGTTGTATTCATTAGAAAGAGCAAATGTAACGCTGCATTTTGATATAAAAATGGCTTGTTAACTCCAAGTAATGAATGAGTAATAATGGTGCAAACTTTGTGTGACCAAAGGGAATCACCACCTTAAGTAGGCTTTTTTGATTGTCGTTGTAATTTATATTCAAGAATGTTTTATCCCTGCATCTATCAAGCCATTGTTTTTCTAGGTGTATTATCTGCCACTTATTGTCATGTATAACAGTTGTATCTTTCCTACCGTCTATGCTACGTTTCCGGTTATGCGAAAAATATTCCTAACAGAGCAGATTGATATTGTGCATGGACACTCGGTATGACTAGCGAAGTTGTGGCTTATTTAAATCTTGCTCAACTGAATAGATCTGAGGAGCGGAGCCAAGTAGGTAAACTTTTGGCAATTAAATTTTGCCTACAGAATGCGCTGGCTCTACTTCACATCTGTTGATGTGTCTATGCTATGTAGTTGAACGCAGAATATGGATTTGGAGTTAGATTGAGTTTGTATACAATGACATACAAAGGGCATGTGTATTCTGCTGCCACTGATATAATTTTTGTGTTCTCATCCCAGGCCCTATTTTTGAGAGATTAAACGGATTTGATTTAAATTAGTTCGCATTAAAGAAATAGCACTTTGATTAAACGGATTCAAATCTAATCCAGCGAGTTAAACGAGGTAATCGGATTAAAATTAGTCCTATGTCTTCAATACACCTAAGATAAAAATTTTAATCTAATCCTGTTTCTTTATTTATATACATACATTTCGGATTAAATAATCAACGAGTTAATTTTAATCCTACCTCTTAATCGCTGTTTCTTTAAAGATAAATTTTAATCCTTTCTATCTGGCTGCTGGCTATCCTGGCTCGATGTTAGCTAGACAATCACTCACAATGCAGACTTTAATTATGAACAGACCTGAATTTGCCGCATTATGTAGAAAGACGTTAACTCGTGCTAACTTGAACAGACAGCGTTTTAGACCCATACTTCTATTGGAAAAGTTGTTACTCGTTACGGTAGCTATCGATTAATACCCAGTTTGACTAAAAATGTAACCCCCGGAGAATTCTCTTCTCCTACCCTTGTCAGGGTCTAGGGTGCCGGTGCTCATCCCCGGATACACAGCCCTTGAGCCAGGAGTGTCAGGAGCGGAGACCGTGTAGGGCGTTTGCCTTGAGGAGCTGGCCCCTCCTCCACGGTTGTAGTCATTCAGTTTGACTATATTTGGTAAAATTCGAAATTTTACTTTTTCACCCATAGAAGATCGATGGCGCCGACACATCACTGCATCTCAACATTTACTTTCCGCCAAGTACTTTGGCAGATATGAGGAAACAGTTTGCCCAAATTTGGTGGCTTTTGACTTGATTGTAGTGAACAGTTATCGATAGAATGTGTAAATTGCAAAAAATAGCGTTTTTGAGCAAAAATTGCAGTTTGTGTGTCCAATTTTTTGAATTCATTATAAGGAGCCGAGAGACTGGTACCAAACAAATGCTTTACCCTTAAAAGTATAACCTGGGTCAAATTGACCCACCCCCTTGTTTAAACAGCTGTGTACAGCGTAGAATGGCTTGCTGTCCGACGACTTCTTGTGACATCTCACAAAATTCTCTGATACAACTAAAAACCAAGTCAAAGTCGCAAGAAAATTCTTGATTCTGGAAGAAGAAATTATTTTCAATAATTTTCCCCTGGGTCTTTTTGACCCAGGTCATGAAATTCACAAAGCAACACTCAGACTTGACTATTGAGCAACAGGTAGCAGCGTTTTCTTGCATCAGCTGCTGAATTCTTGCACAATAGTGGTAAATTTCATGCAATTTTATTTTATTTTCGTTTTGGAGACCAAGCAGAGTTTGCTTGGCAGCATTTTGAGTAGCACGATTCTGTTAGACGTCAAAGACCAGTGTTGGCTGTCCTAAACAGTCTTGTGTAGTAACGGGGTAACGTCTGGCAAATTATGGAATCAGTATCAACAACAGCGGATATAGGCAGTACCGTCAGGTATCCCAAAGGTGCTGGTAGAAGGGTCCTAACTGGCCAATTCCGTAAGGTCCTGCCTCTTCCTGGTAAGAATTGTATAACAGTGGAGATTGCTTCTAAAAGGGTGTCTAAGTTGTTTTCCTTTCAGAAATAGTATTGTGTGATGATTTTGGGATTCAAAACTATTGCTATTTTGACTGACCGCCACATGCGCCTGGGTACTAACAGTTGGACAAAAAATAGTTTTCAGCTGCTATTCCACAATAGGATAGTAATTATCAGTTTTCCTGCCAATTACCAAGCTATTCTGAGGCTTTTGTTAGCATTGCTTCAACATAGTATGCTCCACGAAGCTAAAATTAGTGTTGGGTCAAATTGACCCAGGTTATGCGTTAACGTCGATAAAATAGCTTATGCATTTAAGGGTTAATATGCGTAGAATGCAGCTATCTATACGCTGTTTTTATATCTTTTCTCAATCGCTCAGAATAAGAGTAAGAGTACTGTAGTTCCTGTTTTTTGTTGTCCAAAAACAGCCGATTTTCCAAAATTCTGATTTTAAAAGTTCACCAAAAATCCGTCGTTCAATGGAATTGCACCAAAGTAACTTGCTGCACTCTACAATATGTCCTAAACATACGTATCTTCCACACAGCGAAAAATTTTTTGGACACAAACTTTAACCTACAACTTTACTTTCCTATGTTTAACACATGTCGAGGTCACCTTTGAAGGGCTCTACGGAACGATGAAAGCAATATTCGCAACGCACTTGTCCTGTTTCGCAGATCCATTGGGAGTACAAAATATGTAAAAATGAGCAAAATCGGAGATTGTCGAAAAGTCTGCCAAAAAGCGACCCCCCCAAGTCTACTATATTTTCAACTACTTTTTAAATTTTAATCCTTGTATCTACGCGGATTAAACGGATTAAAATTAACTAGTTTTATCCACCGATTAAAAAATCGTCAGATTAAGCGAGTTTAATTCATTTAATCCGTTTAATCCGGCATCAAAGAAACAGCTATTAGAATTTTAATGCGTTTAGTTTGACTATTTTAATCCTTCAAAAATAGATCCTCAGAGTATCCAATGCTACTTCAGATTTCGAACATCAACATTTTAATTGAAAGGGTTCAGATTTGGACAACATACGAACATCCGTGCTTATTTCCTTCCTTCGTTCATGATAGCTAACTTCTAACTTAGTTATGTTTCGTTTCGCTTTTGTTTCAGTCCTTTTCTGCCTTGGCCCACGAAGCCATGTTTCATGCCCAGGCTATGGACATTCCGACCGTATTTACGGATCATTCCTTGTTTGGATTTGCTGACGCATCCTCAATTCTTACGAACAAACTGTTACAGTTTTCTCTGACAAACTGTAGTCATGTGATCTGTGTATCACATACAAGGTATGTATTCAGTTTGTTAGACCATCAGGAGTGTAATACTTATCGTACTACGTGATACTGTTATGGGTGACAAAATTAGATTTATACCTAATTTCTATGTCCTGCGTGCCTTACATTACCATTACCTGGGATTGTCTTTCTGCTAGTTCATGGGTTTCTATCATTTCAAGCTTATGGCATTTTCGCATTGTTCTGTGTCACAGACGATAGATAAAAGCTATCAGTAGATCGGTAGATGAAATATTCCAACTTGTGGTTTAATTCGGAGTAGATAAATCTAAGCTGTTGCCTTTAAAACATTTTAAAAGTTTGATATTCTGTACGTTTTGTCTCAGAAAGTCCAGGCAATTCTTGCCTATTAATCTCTGGATCCTTTGATGTATTTTCAGTCAATCCTTAACGAATAGGTATTTTTATTTTCAGCAAGGAAAACACAGTTCTTCGTGCCCATCTTGCTCCGCATAGAGTATCAGTCATACCCAATGCCATAGACTGTGACATGTTTCTCCCCAATCCTTCCCTTTGTGACAATAGTAAAAGTGAGTGTGGGCGGAGTTTGCAAAGTAACGACTAAATATGACTATGCGAAACTGTAACAGAATTTTTGTAGCCTGGTCGGTTTCGTGGGAAAAATTTGTTTCAGAGAGTTAGTTCCAGGGTAGTGTTGAGTTTAACTAGGTGGGACCTATTTACGAAATATTTGAGCTAAAGAAGTTAGTAACAGTTCCTGTGTGTTTTTTTCTTAATTTCGACTCGTGGCTGCTGTGCTGTAATCTTGAGTCTGCGGACGTTTGCTTTGGATTGAATGTTATTTCAAGCTTTTGCAGTTAATTCGCATTTCTGTTGCTTTTGTGTGACTTGTTTCTGCTTATTTTAAAGTAACTGTTGTGGTTGTCAGCAGATTGGTCTATCGAAAAGGAATGGATCTATTGGCGGCTTTAATCCCTGTTTTATGCAGTTGGCATCCTGATCTCCACTTTATCATTGGTAAAATTAATTGTGGTTTATTTCCGATTTTCATGGGGAGAGAAAGAGAGCAATAGCAGCAGCAGACTTTAGGCTCTCTTTCTTTTTGCATTTAGCTTGTAGCGGAGTGATTGTAAAAAAAGTACCGCACAGGGGTCCGTTGTATAGAAGTTATTGCTAATCATTATTAGTGAGTTGACCAGTGTAGCAGTTTTACAGAAAACAACTAAGGTTATGGACCAGCTAGAGAGTTCTATGTCATTTTTTAGCCTCTAAAGTGCTCTAATGAGCTATGTATTGATGCTTAGAATGCAATTCAAATTTGGGCTAGGCCAGCTTAACAATCTTAAAAATTCACGTTTTCGTTGATATTTGTGAGCAAAATGATTGAGCAAGCAAACTAGCCACGTCACTGCCTGCAAAGCAAATTAGACACTTCACTGACTACCACATACAATTGCCTGAAACTCAAAAATCTGTAGGTTCTGCTTACTGCGACACTAATCAACCAATCACTAATAATTTATTATTAATAACGTTTGTGCAACGGGCCCCAGGTATTAATGACGGCAGTAACACCAAAGCAGTGCAAGGGTGAGAGGTGACATACAAATGCATTATGGAATCGTTACCGATTTCAATAGCTCTCTAGACTTTCGGGTTAAATCCTCCGGTCTCATAGTCTCATATGTGAAGGTATCGCCCTTGTTTGGAATTCCGATTCATAATCTACGTCTCATCTTTTCAAAACATTGCAAAAATATAGGCTTCAGCCCGCATGGCCGGTACCATGCATTTCTATGGTACCTATGGTATCTAATATCTATGGTTACGCTTACTGTTCAGTGTTTTTAAAAATATTTATTAGTAATAAAACTACTTTGTACTTATTATTACGTAGTATGCTCCCATTGGTTGTTTAGCTGGTGATGGTCCCAAACGAATTGTGCTGGAAGAAGTGAGGGAGAAAAACCAACTTCAAGAGCGTGTCACTCTTCTGGGCTCGGTTCCACATACCGAAGTTAGAAACGTACGTCTCTCCTTGGTCTTGCTAAACTACTGAATGGGAGTACTTGCCTTCCATATGTCTGATTAGATAGTAGAAATGACCAAAATAACTATACCAGTTTGCTAAAAGGAGTTTCGATATCTGATGGATTCTTAACGTCCTCTTGTGTTGTCTTCCGAAACCGAAGTGTTTTTAAGGGACGACGATTTTTTAACGGAAAAGAAAACACATTCAGGGGAAACTCATATGCTTTTGCAATGTTTTGATTTCAGATCCTTTGCAGAGGTCAACTGTTTCTAAACACTTCGCTGACAGAGGCCTTTTGTATGGCCATAGTTGAAGCCGCTAGCTGTGGGTCTGTGTAATTCATTTCTTTACTGATACTTTATTGTTACCTTTATTCTGTCAGTATTTTCTGACTTTCTAGTCTTGCTGTAAATATTATAACAAGGCCTTCTGATGCTGTTGTCAGAACTAATTCTTGTATTTTATTTTAACTTGTAGACTATTAGTTGTGAGCACAGAAGTTGGAGGAATTCCTGAGGTCCTACCTCCTGACCTAATCAGGTTATCAGAGCCTACAGTTAAAAGTATGTTTGTATGAGTTTTATCACCTACTCCCGGAAGAGGAGATGAATGCCAGTTTGTAAAGTTTTACAAATTTATATAGGCACTTTACGAATAAATTATGCTCCTCGTCCTTCGGAGCATTAAAAATTAACAAGGGTTATGTCTGAAAAAGCATACCAAACTGTGAGTAAGTACATGCGTAGCATTTTAATTTTTTGTACTTTGTTAAAAACTCTTCTTGTGAATAATATCAGTAGTAAAGGTTTTTCTGTTGAATTTTCAGGTTTGATCATAGCAGTTGACGGTGCCATTCAGGAAATTCGCATTCGAGGTTGTACCCTGGGCGATCCGTGGCGAATTCATAATCGAGTTCGTTCCCTCTACACCTGGGAGGACGTGGCTGCCCGAACCGAGCTGGCCTATCAGCGAGCTTTCCTGGTGCCTCCATTGTCGCGGATGAATAAACTGCGCCGATTCTCTCATTGTGGCTTCATTTTTGGCCTATTCTTTGCTTTCATTGCCGCCATCAATTTTCTGCTGATGGATCTACTTAACTGGCTCAGACCTAAATCAGTAACCATAAATAAACTAATGATAAATTATTCAGAGAAAAAGGACAAAGGAAATTTTACTGAACTGAAAAACGTACAGTAACGTAGGTCGTTGGATATTGATTTGTTATTTTGCCGTGAATGTGCACCTGCTTATAAGCAATGTGATGGTGCATGAATAAGTGTAGCTTTCACTTGTTCTTATAATACTGCCATGGCTCCCAAGACACCAAGAAATAATGGGATATGTGGTATGTATCCCTGTTTATGATGTTTACTAATTAACATAGGACAGGTTCCTGATAGGTTGTTTTCTTTGCCCCAAGAAGCGTTTAAAGGTTATTGTACCTTTAATCCAAATTTTCGAAGGGGGCTTGCACAATATTTTAGATTAATGTAATTTGTTTCAAAAATAACTGCAACACAAATTGGGGATTCTTCAAAACGTGTGCAGCAAAGCTTTAGTTGTACCAAAGACCCCTTGTCCTTGATGGCGGTAGGAATTGCACTTTGTCCAGGCTATGGGGCCTCCCATTCCCAAACCCCTCCGTGTTAACCTATGCCTGAAAGTATTTTCGGAAGATAAGAAAGGCTCTAAAATTATTTCAAAAAAAATTTGCTGAACTTTCAAAAATGGTTATTTACAAGCACATGGTCAGCCCATTAGTCTGTATTGTGTACTGACTTCTGTTATCGCTGCGTACTATGCGTGAACATACTGCAAAAATTTATTTGTCGAAACAAAACCAATCTTTTCTATACAGTCGTTTCTTTCTTTTAGACATATCAAAGATAGCTGCATTAGAGCAGAAACTACATACTACGGATTTACGAAAAATCAAATGTTATTTGCTGTTTTAGCTAGGGCTCATTTTGAGTTTGTTCTGTACATATGTATACATGTTATTGTTTAATAAATTATTTTGTTTTACTTTTTTGATGTTTATAGTTGGATAGCATTATATCAAGAATTCAAGAGTACATAATAGATAAGAGTAAGAAACTGCACGCTAGGCATGCTTGGTATGTTAACTCGGGACTCCCCGTAACTTTCCGGGGTGGGTTGTACCACTTAACACTACACGATTTCATATAAGTGCGTGTCTCTCGCTGATTCGCTAGTTAGCCTCAGGCTTACGATGGGTATAATTTATTTGTAATTTTTATTAATTTATTATAACTAAGGTTAGTGCAACCGGCTATTCGACAACAACCTTTTTTCTGCTCTTTCCAATGATATAAAAATTGTTGCACACTATATTGCTACGAATTTTTGTCTTGTGCCACAATTTTTATATCATTAGAAAGCAGAAAAATGCTACAATGTTGTCTAATTAAATTGCATTAACCTAATTAAAGTTATAATTAATAAAAATTACTAAGAAATTGCATACAGGAAGCCTTAGGTTAATGGTCCCATCAGCAAGCAGACACACGCTTATATGAATGCGTGTAATTAGTGCTAAGTGATGCCCTCCGGAAGTTAAGGTCGAGTTAACGCACCGGGCATACCTAACATGCTTAGTACGTAGCAGTATAAGAGTTTCTTAATACTCTTATCTATTACGTACTCTTGATGCTCTGACCTTAACAAAGAGTGTGAGCTATTCGTTGTCCCCAACTGCCGTACAGTTCCCCAGGCCAAGATTCCACTCAGACTGTAGCCTCTGCAAGCTAGTGCAACTACTAACTCAACAATTTAATATACAAAAGTATAAATAATGCACATGAATCAATGGAAATTTGTTTAAGCTCAGCACATGGTGTAGTCTGTTTCAACCCTGCTATTTGCGTAAGGAGTGTTGGTAGCCTTCCTAATGCTGGATCCTATCTGGTCGATGTCTTCCCGACACACTTCTTCGTAGACATTCTCTTCCTGACGCGACTTAGGATTAGCCTTCGGAGGCATTAGGTGGGACGAGTGAGCATGGGCATCAGGCGGCGTCACGTACATGTCTCCTTCATCTGGCTGATAGGCTTGGTTGTCCTGGTCAAGGTTTCCACGTTTGGCCAACCAATTGGCCAGGTAGGCTTCCGTTAGAATTGGTCCTGTCGGTTGGGCCGGCGCGCCGTCATCATCATCGTCGTCATCGTCGAAAGCGAAGAGTTCGCTGTCCGGAGTTCGGGACCTCTCCGGTTCAGCGCCCGGAATTTCTAGTCCACTGTCGGCTCCGGAAGACTGATTTCCAGGACAGTCAATGAGAGCACCATTGGATGTTGTGGCTGTGTTGGGCACCACGACTATTTCCGGTCTGGGTTTCTGGGAAACTGGTGGTGCACTATTGCGGGGATTCATGGTTTTGAATTTCCGTTTTCGCCGACGAGGTGGTGCCGTTACCTTTTGATTTGTCGGGGGACCACGTTGGGCAATTGTGCCGAAAATGTCAGTCAGTTTGCTGCGATTTTTGTTGGCGACTGGCTGCTTATGACGAACCGTAAAAAATGTCTGTCTTGGGAGGGACGGTTCATTGAGTTCCTGCTCGGCTTGAAAAGTTTGCATGTCCCTAGCCAGGGATTTTGGCAGTGTTGCCGCGCCAGGCATTGCACTTGAGTTAATTTTCCTGACAAATTCTTCATTGGCCAACAGTAGAAACATTTTGGGAGATTCCTCATAGGAAGGCGGAGTGACGGGGGTAATCTGAGGAGCGGCATAGATAGACTGAGATCCTATAGAAGGCACAGAAGCTTTGTGTCCATTTCCACTGGTGTAGCCAGACGAGTAGCTATCAGAGGAAGCATTAGCTGTGGCATAAATATGTGATCCACCTCCAAGCATACCGAAGCAGCCAGGAGTGGTAGGGGTTGTTGCACTGTAACCACTTCCTGTATCGCTACGAACCGCCGGAGCGATGTAGTAAACCTGTTCCCGGCCTTCGCTGTTTAGACTCTGTGGAGCCGCGTAGCCATAGACGATCTCGTTTCTGGCCAGTCCAGTGTGAGAATTGCCAGCACTACCGTTCAGCGAAATAGTGTCTAACATTTTCCTACGTCTAAAATAGAAAACAGCATAAATATACTTTTATGTATACATCCATGTCATAAATATGACAACGAATTCTCAAAATTTGCATTAGTTTTAAAATCACTCAATTATAGTGAGAAAAGAAAAGAATGTAACTCATGTTACAGTTTCTTACTTCCACAGCCATATTGTGAAAATGGAGACCATTACAATAAGAACAAGAAATGCTGCTATGAAACCAACCAGCAAGCCTGAAAAAACAAAATCAATCAGTGATTACTAAAATTTCTGCTTTAATAAATTGAAATATATGGCCATGGACAAAATGACAAAATATGTGCATAAACCTCAAACAGATCAGCATTCAGCATGACATAAAGAACAGAAACACATAATAACGCTAGCGTTACATAAATGTAACTTTTAATTACTAATCCATGGCTGTCATAAAACATGAGAAATTCTGGAGAGGGTGAACCGGCGATCATCTCAGGAAAACCGGATTTTTCCGGTTTCTTGAACAAAAAAACGGAAAAATCTGATTCTGGGGTGGGTAAAGTTCAGGTTTGGGGTGGGGGAACCTCCCAACCCCCGTCCCCAAGCAGATGTATTTTGTAATATAACCGCTAATACAAATTACAATACAGAATCCCCATGCAGAATGCAGTACATAGTGAAGAGAAAGCTCACTGGTAGCTTGATTGTTGCTGGTCTCAGCGCGACTTTCCTGTGTCGGTTTTTCTGTCTTTTCTTTGTCTTCTTCTTCTCCCGTTCCAAGCACTGCTCGGAGAGATGTTGGATCTGTAAAAGAAAACTCGTAAAGGTTAGTGATCTTAGGTTAATATTTCTGTTCCTTGTTGATAGTCGTTGTAGCTGCTCTTAATCAATTCAATTCCAAAAGGTATATTCAGATTCAGAACACTGTAAAACTACCTAAACATAGCGGAGGTGGCGGATTCCACTTTTCGTTTACGGTGCAGTGCCGAATTTTTGAGCCCATCAGACGATGTCCTTCTAGACAAGAGTATTCCACTTCGCTTCCCAGACGAGTAGGTTGATCCATTGCAGGAAGTTTGTAGTCACCATTCTCGATCTTTTCAGGCAGTCCGCAGTCGATTGCTAAAATTAAATGTAACAGAAATAAAAAATCAGACGATAATTTTGAATTTCGTAACATGAATACGAAATAATTTTAGTTTTATAGTTATATATTTCTCCTCTTATCAATAGTGCGAGCGAACGGTTGTAGTAATTAACTCATATTCTGCGATTTCGTATTTACTACGTTGATATTTATTGGACACTATATATAAATGTTTTGTCCGTCCAGTGTTAGCAACTTTTTGTTATTTTTCTGAAGGAACACAGAAACACATAATAATTTTGTATTATTGGCTACCACTTTGGTTATACGTGGAAATGCTGGAAAAAGAAAGTTAGGTGGGGTTTGTATTAATACTTTCTTATACATTTTAAGGTCAAACTACAGGGGATAAGAATTCAAGCTTTCGAAGTTGCTACCGAAACTTGCAAAGAGTACTTGAAACTGTCTGAGTCAGCTTACGAGTGCACTCAGGCTGAGTTCCGGACCATTCTCCGTTTTGTTTGCACTGTCGAACTTCGTTTCCTTGTAGGCGATAGCCGTACCGGCATTTGTACTGAATGTAGCTACCGAAAACTGTACTATCATTGAGCAGTCTGACTTCCCCATCTTGAAGAGGATGAACAGATAAACAAACCACAGCTGAAATGGGTGCAAAACTGGTAAACATTTTTGACCTTTATGAAGTGATAAGTATATTTCTATGAAGGTTCTCAAATTCCATTTAACTCAAGTGGACAAAATCTGTCTTTGGTTCCGTCCGAATAGTGTTTGCCGTTAAATTATAGGGACATCTTCAAAATTTAGCTGAAGTATTCGAAAAAGAAATGTGCATACATGTCCAAGCTTACCTAAGTACTCGTTGTCTTATGCCTTGTTTCATGTACAGAAAAATATTTTTGATTGTCAATATACTAGTGTTCGTACTAATACGTTCAAAAATCTACATCTGAATCTACAGTTAGTATGAGAGTGAGCTTACGACTGCAGGAAGGCAATGTTCCGGACCACGTTCCATTAGGTAAACATTCTCTGCTATCTTGACCCCTCACAACGTAGCCATAGCTACAGTAGTAGTAGGCTTTTGTGGCTACACTGTAACTTTTGCTGGACAACATGACACCGCCATTTTCAGGCACTCCTGGGCTTGCACAGAATAAGATGTCTGAAAACAGTAACAGTATTAAAACTCATCTTAATATTAATGGGTGACCGAGCTCTAGAGATGATGCAATATATAAAAAAGGAGCAATAGAGTACTAGAGATGATGCAATATAAAAAAGCAGCAATAGAGCTCTAGAGAAGATGCAATATATATATATATAAAAAGAAGCAATAAAAAAGTAACAAAGTAGTTTTTAACACATATAATAGCTAACCCTGCGAAAACAAAGTATTTCAGAACCTGAAACGCATATCCAGTTATTCCAAGTTTGTTGGACATAAGGCGTCCAATACCAATCATCGCTTTTGGTCATGGCTGCGGCAAAGGAAGCCTTCCGTCCCAATTGGATTGGCGTTGTGATATCTGGACTCCAGAATGTCTCATTAACGGAATTTCCTAAATTCGAAAAATCAATCTATTAACTCACTCCATAAAATCCAAAGACTGAATTCTTTAATCCTATTTCCGGTTCAAGGGTCAAATTACCAGTAACCGGATGATAACAGCGCACACATCTCACACCAATCTTTGCCACAGCCTGATATACTCCACAAGCTTAGGATATTAGCCAAAAGGAAACTTTCGGATAATCCCTGAGCCACAGCTTAGTTTATACTTTTTGTTTACATGTAGATCTATAAAACTAACATATCACCCCTTAGATCCTCATCATTACTACAGCATTGTTTACTTTTTATTTAACTGTAAATCTATAAAACGGATTACCACTTAAATCCTCACCATTACTCCACATCCAACTCCCACTCTGGTGGTTGACGAGTCCAGTCCAATAAGCCTGACTGGATTGGACCGCCCTGTGATCCAGTGAGTATCGGACGTAGTCATGGACTTCCGCCGTCACATCCTCCAGCATGTCACCATCATTGGCATGGCACTTTGTCCGGGACCCGAACCAGGTGTGGGCGTCCTGACTGGCATGGTAACAGCGATCCCCAAAAACGCCCCACCTGTCCATGCTTGGAAAGAGGCCACATTGCCAGAACGATGCTATAATAACTAGTGTTGAAGGTTAAAAAAAGTAAAGCGTAATTTTAACAAAAGCCAGGAAACTAAATCGTAACACAGTGGATCAGCCATTCTGCATCCTCTTGCATTCAGCAAGATTGTACATAAATATCTCTCAGAACCATGAAAACTACAGAATAAGATTTGCAACATAACAGCAGAATTATACCAACAGTTTAGCGAAATAAAATAAAATAAAATATAAATAGAAAACATCACAAATTTAGTCAGTTATCTTTCCTTTACCAGTGAATCGAGACAACACCATCACTTCGCACAAATTCAAGGCCGACGGTTCCGTTGTTCTGATGCTCACAAACCGACCTGTTGGCTCGGTGCTGCAGACGAACGTGTGGACTTGGCCAGGAGCTGTAATAACAGTACATTTTCATGAAATTACTTATTCCGTGGTTTTCAATTAAAAATTCCAATAATAAAGCTAACAGTAAACTAACAGTAAGCTAATTAGCTAATCCATTAATTTATCATAGTGACAAGAAAACCTACATATGACGCCATTGTGCTCATAGCAGAGAATGGCGTCTCCGCTGCTTGTTATCCCATTCTGGCCTACGTAGATCTCCAAATATTCGATCTTTCCGTCTACAACAATTTAATAGGTACATATCATCAAAAGCGCTTTAATTTAATTAAGTTTGCTATAGTACATAATAATTAAGGGAGCTACTGTGATGTTCCGCTCTTTAATATTGTCATTCAAGAGCAGGCTTTCTAAATCTGTTCCAAAAATTCGTGAATAAATTTTCAAGTACTAGTCTGATTGCAAACAGCTCTTTTTAAATAACTCAGAACAAGCAAGAAATTCTTTTTAGGATGAAGTGTTTTGCTGGATTCAAAGGATTATAGCTAAGAATTATGGATGACACATTCGTGACTAGTTGAGATTTTTCGCTTTCCAAACTTTGTAAAACATATCAACACAATGCTAACAATAGCTCTTGTACACTGAATGAAAATCCAGTAAAATTTCTAAGAACAGTTTTCACAAGAACACGTTTCCACAAGTGGTTATTTGAAAGACTTAGCAAATACATATTTCATAAACACAAGAAATTGGAATTTTCACACTTCACACTCACTATTTCTTTAAGTGAGAAAATTAGGAAAGTGCTTTTTCCTTAAGAATTGAAACAAAGGAACGGAATTTATATCTGATCAAAGACACAAATGTTAAATTAATCGACGCTAGAATCATCAGTAATAGAAATTTATATAATAAACAAAATAAATTCTCAAAAGTGTTTAAAATGAAATTTTCATATAAGTTTCGATCATTAATACACTGACGAAGAGGGCAGCGGTCTGGCTAAACGTAGAATTTAAATGTTTCAGTCCAGGGAGCAACTTAAAATTAAATTTTGAATATTTGACTAGTAACTAATTGACTAATTAACTTAAATTTTTACTATTTATCCACTATACCATTAGGGTGGGGCGAAGTGTATACCACTTCAACAGCGTAAATGATCTTGTTCTCCAGTAGGTCCACCTCCCACCATCCATGGTTTCTTTGATCTGGAGTTCCCTGACTGCAGGACTGAAAATCCCCGTCCACAGTTCGATTGGCAAAAGCTCCGGACTGCCTGACCGGGCGATACAGGCCTATATTTACTGCTAAAACAGAAAAATGATATAAATTCAGTTGTGAAATTTAAATGATTTCTTATATATTTTAACTGCAAAAATAACAAATGCAAATGCAAATGTTGATCTGATTTACAACACTATTCCAAATGATGCGGACCAACGATAAGCAAGAAATAAGCATTTCTAAAATCTCAAGCTGTTTGGCTACCATGCATAAACTTAAACTACCATACCAAAAATATTTCGACATTTACACTGATTTTTAATTTTTAGGACATTTTGCAAGACTTTTTCATTTGATTATATAAGTCGCTTGGAAATGACAGTTTCAGAAACAAAAACACAGATTTTCCAGTCAAGATCAGCATCTATTTTCACAAAGATTTACCGCAAACTGGCGTATGGCCGCTCCACGTTCCGTCAGACTGGCACTCTCTCTGCTGCAGACCCAACTGCATGAAGCCGACATCACACTGATAACTGATCACTGTCCCAGAAACTGGAGGACTGGAATCCGGGAAAATCACGTGACCATTCTCGGGAACTTCCGGCTGCGGGCACACAACAGTTGCATCTAAAATATGACAAATCTTGCAAGAGATTATAATAGGATGAGTGAAACACTGCACTTCCGGTACTCCGGCATGCGAGATGCCAAAGCCGAAATACTAACGGCATATATACTGAGGCATACTAAAGCAAAAATCTACGTATCGATTACCCATATACCTATCTGTCGTATTACAAACTCTTATTGAGAATAATTTAATGTAGAGTGCGATTAGCTATACAAATGGCATAAAAGCAGTTTTTTTATTGTATGACAATAAAAATAATATCATGCAGTACTGCCATCCCAATTCCCAACATTGAGTTACAGCTGTAAATATGTGCGCACAACCGATTTTAGATCATCGATAAACTTTTTGTTGTAGTACATAATTTGTTAAGTTTATCAGTTGATTTTTCGGTCAACGAAGTTTAGTCATTGACTTTTGAAAAAAATTGGCAACACACTTTTTCGACAATGTAATTGTTTTTTGGCAGCGACAACCTACCACAGCTGACATTCATTTATAAAGAAATTGAGGCCGTTGCCTTCTCAAGTATACAGAACTTGGCCTTATATTTCATTTAGACACCCAGTTTTAAAATTTGATTGAATATTGTGTAGTTCACAAAAACAATAAAAAATATAATTTCTGTATATCCATCCTTAGAAGAAGATGTGCAATTGCTCAAGGCCAAGCAAGTTCTTAAGTGTCCGGGATCTCTTTCTTATTCTTCTAAAATGAAAATTTCGAAATTTCTAAAAGAATTCGAAAAAGTCCCATGCATTCGCAGGATAGAAAGCTAAATCTGAGCTGTTCTAACAGGGGAGTATTAATAATTATATAGCATCACATAGCCAAAAGCCATTCCAAATTTTATATGGGATCTAATTTACCAGGTTTGAACAGGAATTGCGCTTTGCCCTAACATTAACTTTTAATTTATAACAAATAAATAATTTGGAAAACTTGAAAATTTAAAAATATCGACCGACAAAGAGGATCTAAAAAGTCTCTCTTCGACCTTACTCACAGTACTTAAAACATTTTTAAAATTTTTTAAACATTTTGTATTAATCAGCTTCCACTATATAAAATGCATTCAAGTTATATATTGGTCAAAAAGTAAAACGGCCTTGGTGTTGGGGCAAATCGCAAGACATTCTACGATCCAGTCTTCATGGAATATTTTAAGGGGATATTTAAACTTGACACACTCATTAATTATAAGTTAAGACTTTAGCAGTCCAAAATTTTGGAATATATATATTTTTTTAGCGAATCCACCCACGTAGACTTACTTGAACTATCGATATCAATGGAAAGACCAATTTGTAGGAAAGCAATAAGCCAGCATAATACACAATAAAATCCTAAATGTGTATCATCACATGGCGACGACATAATAACATCCAGAAATGTCTTGAATCATTTCTTTTAGACAGATTACAGTCATGACAGAATCAGAAATCAGTTGACCTCGAATTACATTGGGCAAAAACAGAACCTAAAAACAGTAACTTCTTTTCGAAAAGATTTCATCTTAACACCAGCAGACTTGCATAGAAAGTTCTACTGAACTAGAAATGAGCTCCTTACAAAAGGCTGACGGTGTTACAAGTTTCGCTGCTTGAGAGGAAACTTTAGCTAATGCTAGCTAATTGTAACAATATGAGGGGGAAAAGTGAAAAGTTGAAAACGAAATGCTCAGTCCATCTTTTATTCAAAATGGAAAGTAGAAAAATTTAGTTTTCGTTTGGAATTTCCTAATTGTAGTATATCCCATTATTTAAATCCGGTCCTGGAAAAACGTGTCTGAAAATGAGGACAGAGAATTTTAATTTGATAGCAACTAAAAAGTGAACTAAAATTATGCAGTAATAATAACAGTCAAAGTCTGCACAGGCATCAGGAGCAAACTTATGCAAGCAGCAAGCTATATCCATGCGATGAAAACGGTGATAGGAATTAGGAAAGTTGGAAGCTGAATATATATTTAAAAATTACGTCAAAATATTGCCTCCGTAAAAAGAATAAGCCTCAAAAAAGTAAAAAACTGGACCATATTGGACGAAACATATGTACCATATGTAGTGACATAACATAAACTTTAGCAACGCATCTTTTAGTTTCGTTCGTTCATATGTGTTACGAGTCGTGCATGACGGACGAGGACGACTCGCCATGGATCATGGAAGGAAATTAATTGCATCGAAAGTGACGCTATATGCTCATTCATTATGGGCTGCACTGATTTCGTCGAAAGCCACGAAGCTGTCGGAGAGGGGGTGGGGCCAGAGCTACATTCCTCAAGCGTGCAGTTTGATTTTTGGAAAACAATTAGTGATGCGACAGGACAGGTTCGCTCTCAGTGTTAGTTCGTGTTTGTGGACTGTGGATAAGGTATTAGTGCAGAACAGATTCGACCTATGTTAATGAATATTTATGAATCGAAAAGTTTAGAATCATATTAGAAAAGTCACGAGTTTTTTCATGTTCTTCTGGTTGTATAACAAAGTCCTGATCAGAATAGCAATGCAAATGTTGTCTTTTTGGCTGAGGTCACAGCGTTTACATATGTAGTCCGTAGGTGCGGTGACGCGTACCTACTACGGTCTCAAATTGACCTTACAAAGCCCTTCCACGTTGCAAATAGTATTAGCAAGAGTGCTCCGTCGAAGGGAGACCTTTCACAGCCCCCATCAGTCACCTTTAGAGGAAACATATTTCGAAGGAAACCTTCAATACTGTAATCTCCTTCTATACCTTTTCCAAACATGAGATTTGTGCAATCTATGTGGGTGTAACTCCACTCGAAAGTAAACCATAAAATATTCTATCCATATCACAGCGACTAGAAAATGATACTAAGAATATAATAGCAAAAACCTAACAATGAATGGGCCTAGCCAAGGCCTACAGGTATTGTTTGGCATGTTGGGTTATGCCCTAAGCCTTAAAGAATAAAATCAGTGAAAACCACAAAAACTGCGTGTAACTGTCTTCTGAGATTGGAAAAAGAAAAGCGATGCGGCTATTTCTTTGACAGTACAAAACAAAAAATACAGCCGAGAGCCTAACTATCCAAAATAAGTGGCAAGTGACTTTTGATGGTATGGCTCTTTGAACTCTTCTATGGAACGTTTCTGTTTTTTAGCTTTACAGATCACTTAACACGCATCTTTGTTTGGCACAGATACTCAGAAACAGTTAAAACAGGCGATTGTTTTGAACAAAGGATTTTGTTGAAAGTTCTCACAGATAAATATAGTGCACAAAATTGCGACCTCAGCGCGTTGCCTACTTCAAGCCTCCCTCGTTCCAAAAAGTGACATCAACGGTTAAAAACTTTACGGATCGTTTGACACTCGAAAATGTCAGCAGTGGAATACAATAGTGAGAAAAACAGCAATTATTTAAAAGTAACAAGTGACGACGTAGCAGTGGCCAGAATAAAGCGATTGGTTTTGCAGAGCAAATGCAGCTGAAGTAGGCCATTTTGAAGCTATTGTCTTAAGAATTGACCATAATTGGAGCTAATTTTAGTTATTATTCTGATATCGAAAATTCTCTCACGGCCACTGCAGCACATAGTATTGGCAGAAAAAGTTTTAGTATTCTCGAAATGGATATTTCACAGCAATTTTGTCAGATAGTTGAACTCTTTATGGTGTTAGACAGAAAAACTGAGGCAGGAGTGAAGAAAAGTCACCACAAAGCTTTTTCTTGACAACAATAGAGTTTACAACATTGTTAAGCAACCTCTTTACTTTTCCATCCAATTTTCATTCATACATCCCAGACTCTCGAAGAAAAATAGCTGACCACGAAAATTAACGGACAAAGATATTGTAATTTTGTAGTCCGCATGATGTCGCCGTAAATTTGCTAAATCAACCTGCGAAAGCACCTTCTTGTCGTGTGAAAATCTATTTTATTAGTCTTTTCAAACGGTTGCTCTTTCAAGGCTTTAACCTTTTATTTACTAAACGGTTTTGACATTCAACAAAAGTTTAACTCAACAATTTTTAAATTTTCTGCAAACGTTTGGCAGGGACGTCCTATGTTTTCAGAATATTAAATTCCCACTGATTTTCAGTAAAGTTATTCAAAACATTGGACGGACGGACTATTTCAATTCCTAGAAGATAGATTCCTGCGATAAAGTATTATATATCCCATTTCAGCGAAATCGACGGCAGCAGATTTTGGTTCTACTTGGAAGCCAATATTGAATTTTTCAAAATTTGAAGATTTTGCTGCAAAGCGATCTGAAACATGTAGCTTCTACAATCTTAAACCACCTTATATACGTATTGAAACAGTGACGATGCCAAAGGATTGGCACAAAGACATATCTGAACAGAATTTTGTACCTGAAAAGGTAACCTGAGGAAAATTCAGTCTAAGCCACTCCTTTGTTGACATGTTGGAATTTGAGTAATTCCAGAGCCCTGGCTCTGAGTGATACCTCACGAAAGCTGATAATGTCCTTTTTAAGCCTTAATTAGTTTTTCCAATAAATCGTGTTCACCTCACTGAACAGGAAGCTTACGTACAATAGCAGGTTTACTTTACTTTGAGTACTTATTGGCAATTAAAATAATTATAGAGTACTCTTACTAAATATTATAGAATAATTATATAAAATAACAACAACTCAAATTGTGAGCAATTCGGAAAAGTATCGTAGTCCTAGAGTTTTTATTAACAAGATACAAGAACCCTCTCTCTAAAAAGACTTATGCAAGCGCTTTCTAGACGAACTTATCCTGTTATGGTTTTCGTTTCGTTCTATTTACTATTTAGCCTCAACTTTGTAGGATAACGATCAGCAGAATCTGTTGAATAGATTTTAAATGAGCAAGTAATTACAGCATGTGGATATCACCTGCACAAATCATAAAAAGTATACTCTGAAATTTCATAAAAACGTAGTTTGTATTCTAGAGAATTAATAATAATTACAGTAAAATTACGTTATAAAGTCGGAGACTCACAAGCACAATTTCAAGCGATTTCAAGCTCACTATATTTTGCCTTTAAAACTCCATAAATGTTTACCTACAAACCGTATTTAAAAGCAGCCATTAAGTGCCTACTGTGTAAGCGTTAATTATTTCAAGCTTTCTTCAAAAGCCACTACAGTTTGTTTTCTTTATTTTTCACTTAAAAATCGAGAGTTTACTCAAAAGCTAATCCCAATCTCTCGGCAGATTACGTAATTATTTGCACGTCAATCGGGAGGATTTTCACCCAACCGCTATCTGATTAGAGGCTTAGTTTGAGTAGTGTAGGCAATCGGAGACAACCAAACCAAAGCTTATCAAAAATGAGTAGCATTTGGGAGAAATCAGAAGCGGCAGACAGCTGGCTCGAAGACGACAAATGACCGGCTGCCTGTCCCGTGGGTGAAAGAACAAGAAATCAGCATGTAATAATGTATCAGCAAAGTAGAGTTAAAGAGGAAACTCTAGTAAACCTCGGAAATAAGAGTCCGACTGGTCGGCCGACTGGCAATTTTCCAGTTTACAACACTACATACAACAGGGCAAATGAACAAATGAAATTTAAGCAAAAGCTTATCATTTTGAATCTTTCGAAGCTTTTGTATTCAGTGACGGATAAACTGCGAGTACAAGTAAACGTCTGCTAGCATGAAGATTTGTTCGATTCAAGTTGTTAAGATCAAGAAACGTTATTTAAAGTCAAGACAAAGAAAAATACTGTCCTCAAAGCGATTTCGATTTGGTACGAGAATTTATGTAGTGGCTACATTTTATTAAAATTAAATTAAAAAAGCAAACCAAAATGAAATTGAAACAACATGTTAATAAAAACATAACTATGTTCACTTGCTATGTTTACACAATTTTGTGTATGCAGTTAGTATATTCCGACAGTGCGTATCATGAAAATAAAAGCATAACAATTAGTCGTGTGTTGAAGAAAATTTGAAAGTAGGCCGAAAACGCTAAGCATTCACAAAGAGTGATCATAAAAGCAAAACGTAATCAGGACTATGTATGCAAACAGAAATCGCACACAGAGTGACAATCTCTAAGAATTGGGGGGTAACCGACACAATTTCTAGATTAAACCCATTTGTAGCGCTGAAGTTGGCAATTTTAGCAGTTAACTGCAGGACAAAGTCACTGTCAAAATTCACAGAGTCGAAGACGAAAATTACTGCTTCCTCTGACATGTACATTAGTAGTTTTTGAGAAATGTAAAGAAGGTCTCAAATATGACAAATACACAAAGTTTAACTACATAAACCAAAAAAGAGAATTTACTTTACACAAAATTGGATTGCCGTAGTACTGAGAACAAATTTTATAAGTATATATGCAGTTCATTTTAGGAGGATTTATGTAAATTGAATTTTTGCCCATTTACGGAACAATGATACAAAAAGCTTTGGAATGCAAACAGACTAACAGTTAACCTCAAATTTTTAAATGTAAACGAAATATTAATATTGACTTTGCCGAAACATTTTGTCAGAATCCGACCGTTGCGTACAGCATCATCAAATAAAGCCACAAGATGGACTTGCACTCTTGATTTTATGTACCGGCGCTCCTCCTATCAATAGCAATAAATATTTCAAATTGATTTCCTACAATAAGTATGTTCCTATCTAGACCAGATCGATACTATTCGCCCCTTGCCGCCTTGCCTCATTACTACACATCTTCTGGCATTACCTTATTTAATAGTACTCCACCAAATATCAGGGACCGAAAAAAGAAGAGACTAAAGGTTAAACTCAAGCTAACCAACCTTCAGTGACAGTTGTTTCATAATGAATACTAGTCTAACTGGTCTTACGTAGATCCAGGTATACTGATCGGCCAACAAAAAGAGAAAAAATGAATAAAACACTAATGTAAAAATATATATAAATATATAAAAAGGATTAATTATGAAGATGGTGATAGAACATACATAACTATGAATTCTAACGTGAAAACTCAATTCAAACCTTCAAATCCGGCAGACTTCGGAACAGGCCTATGCCTTCCAAAATTCGATAAACATCAATTGCAAATCAAGCACCTCACCCCGAAACAACGGATGAAAAACAGATAAACAGCTTCTAAGTGCAACTCAAGGCTACTTACAACCATTTTTGTAAAAACTTAAACATAAAGGTAAACTCAAATACGATGACGTTCAATTAGTAAATAGTGGCTACGTTTTGACATAAAGTTTCGAAATTTGGTGGAATCTACTACAATGCAAAGTTCTAGGAACGTTGGACTAAAGCTCAACAAAACAAAAGATGGAGAAAATGCTACCACATGTAAAAATAATTCCGCTTATATACAAGTAGAAACGAATGACAAGTCAATTATAAATAGAAGAAAAAATTGAGAATAAAAGTAAATAAATTTCTGTAGAATAGGAAATCAGAAGTAATCCACAGCTTACAATGTAGAGAGAGACCGTCTGTCAGTGAAATGGAATATGTTAAGGACATTTTCAAATGGCTAAAATTATTCCCAAGCTAAAAGCATTTTGGTAGTAGTATATAGTAGCCCCTCTCTATTCAATTGCACTTCAATTTCAGTTTCCTGCTAAAATACACAGAAAACGGAGAGGGGTGTCCGTTCGGCCAGTTTTCTCTGTTTGTCGAGGGAGGGTGTTCTGCACTAATGCAAACATTCTTGAGTCCCAGTCGTGTGCGCTGGAGCTCTGGAGCTCCCCCACTGCTCCAGAGAAGAATTAGCTACAAAGAAGACTCAGCCCTAGGAAAAGAGAGATTAAATGAAAATTTTGGGGAGGAAAAAGCATTACTGATGGACCTTTCGCAGGGTTTTGGGATATTTTTCTCACGTACGTACGTACGTACGCAGCTAGCTAGTATTAGCGTTTACAGGCTACAGCTATCCGTGTTGTTGAGTAGCTATTGTTTACTTTTTTAACTATCGGTTGGGGCTTGAGCCTCCACTATTAGCCTAACTTCCGCTTTACAATCTTTTTCAGCTGAGGGAAAGCTTTCTTGACAATAGGAAAGTTGAAAATACACTGCCGTAGGTCTACACAGGAAGGACAAAGCTTGTGTTTACCACAAAAATTTTTAGTTGCTCACTGAGCGAGAAGTGGACAGTTTAGCGTAAAGACGAACGAGAAAGACGAGTTTTAACGCTATTCATTTCCCCAGAAAGCGTACCACTTACCACGTTTAGGCTTGCTTGGATGGATTAGGGTGTAAAAGAGTGACAAGCAACAAACTATTTTAAATGCTGTCAATTGTAATCGTAATTACATGATAAAATCAAATCAATGAATGAAATTAACGCCAATTACGCACAATTTTTTTTTCATTGCAAATAATTATTATAAATATAATCAGTTTCGGGTGGGTTGATAAATAAATCGAACAAACAGAATAATTACAAATAAATAGAAGTTTGTTATAAATGTGTCCAAATGTCTTCTCTTTTAGTCTCTCTTTAGGGTGCCATCAATTCCCACACCAGATTCATATCTTCCTTCTTTCCGTTGCAGATCCACTGTCGAAATTTGGCCTGCTCCGCCAGCTGCTCTGGACTAAGATCGTCGTTAACATAATCCAGCTTTATCTGATTGTATTTCTCGCAAACTTGATACATATCCAGACTGGGACTCGGGCTGACATCACGAGACTTAGGTATATCCATGGGAATAACGTTAGCTGGAGCTGAGGAGACGACCAGAGGTTGAACAGGGTTGGCTTCCTTTCGCTTCGGCTTAGACTGAGACTGAGCCTTCGGTAGATCTTTGATTGCCTTATAGTTGGTAAAAACGTTGTCAGAACACTCGCTCTCAGGGAGCTTTCTCTTAACTGACATACTGTTGAATACGTTGGACATTTTCTAGGTACTTCTAGAAAGATAAAGACAAGATTGGATTAGATGAGCGGAAAGTTAGGAAGATATACTTGTTCATTACTTAGTACAATACAAACTGAAAAATCAAGCTAGGTTCGAATTTAAACGGTTTAAGATAAAAATCTTACATCAATGTGTGTACAATTACAACTCACAGGTGTGAGCTTTTTTAACTTTATGACGTGATATTGCGGAGCGGAGGGTTGCTCAGTGAGCAATAGGGTACCGATTCGAAATTGCCGAGTGAGTTTGAAAACAGACCTGTAAGTCGCAACCCAAGGGAAAATGAGTCCATATTTGCACTAAATATATAAGAAGAGTAAGCCACTAGAAGGCGCCTTTTCTCAGAATTGTGTAACGGTGCTCCGACCACTATACGCGAACGTTCCCTAGTTTGGGGGGAGCGCCAAAACGAGGCCTCCGTTTGGGACGGGGTCGCCAAAAGCTAATCCAATTGCAGAAACCCCTCCGTTTTGGAGGGTCTAGCGATGGATTACGGTAGTTTTAGCTTATTTCCAAAATGGACCCCGTTTGAGGGGTCGCTGAAATTATGTAGTCCCCGTTCGAAGGGAAGGGGTCGCCAACTGTCAATCAGAATCAGTCAAACTTAGCCGGCTTGGGCGAACTCCCTTAAACGAGGACCCCCTCCGGGCCACCCACCCAGCCCCCAAACGTGGACCACTTTTGCCAACAATCTGGGAGGGGATATGCCTGTCTACGCCCCCCCCCTCCCCAACGAGGGAAAATCGCGTATTGTGGGTTCTGATTTCATATCGTTGTGATTTCATTTAGCAAGCAAACCGCAAAATAGAAGCCTTTCAATCAAAAAGTCATGAATAAGAGAAAACATTGGACATCTACTGCTTAGTATTCAGGAAACCATGCATGAAAACCCACACAATTTCGAAATTAATGCCTTTGAAGGAATAGTAAACTTCTGAATAAAATAATCCAACATAAAATTTAAATCATCTTCATACTCCAAACTTTGTGAATGTATGTAAGGCGTAACAAATTGTGTTGACTGCAAATTCTTATTTCTATAGCCTACTGTGAATTTACCTCCTCCGGCGGTAGAGTGGCAGACTATGTGAATCAATTTAATTCGGCATTACGGAATCAGCTTACTCTCTGATGAAAAGCCCAGTAGTGTACAGTTCGAGAAGACGTGACAAAAAGATAATTTGCTTGTTCACACAACAGCTTCCTTTAGGACTAAATATGATTGCTCAAAGGAGATCTCGTTACTAAAATTTTTCACTCCACGACTCAGTTAAAACGTATCAATTAACCATCAGTTGACGTTGAGCAAACTCAGTGGGAAGAAACTGTCATGTCAATCATGAGAAACACTAATTAGGTTTTTGAAAACCTGTGTGCACCAATGACAACTAATCTCAACTGGGTTGGGAATGAAGATACAAAAACAGTTGACAGCATCCTAACGAACTTTAATTAAGCAAAAAAACTACCAAGAGTACATGATAGATAACAGTGTGACAGCGGGCAGGCTCTCTCAGAGTTGGAAGTGGGTCGCGGGTACCCGCGGGTCGACTTTCAGTTTCAGGTCAGTGGGTACCCGCGGGTCAGAGCGGGTCAATAGTAATTTTTGGTCACACTAATTTTACTGTAAATCTTGGGCGAATGGCACTGGAAAATTTACAATTTGCATTAAATTTTCAATTTTTCTCTAGCTTTTCATTTTGTTCTATACTTATAATACTGCTTTTATACTAAAATTATTTCGATTCTGGCTTGAATCTTCAGTCAATCATAATTCAGCAATATCTTTCAGACACAGCCATTGAATAATGCCCTATATTTATCACGCAAAGTCTTGGTGTAATACTGCA